>VWZF01002605.1:5248343-5482042 GCA_013396755.1 Sclerurus mexicanus | reverse complement strand
CCTGTTGGGCCTCGATGAGAGACGGTGACCTCACCAAGGTGTATAAATGTCTATAAATAAACATCAGAGGCTCTGCGAGCAGTGCGACACGAGGGGATGGGCGGAATCTGTTCCGCCTGAACGTGAGGAAGAGCTTCCTTCCCGTGCACTGGAGCAGGTTGCTCGGAGAGGCCGTGGGCTCTCCCTCGGTGGGGACATTCCAGAGCCGCCTGGATGAGATCCTGTGCCAGGGGCTCTGGGAAGGCCCTGCCCGGGCAGGGGGGCTGGGCCAGGTGACCCGCTGTGGTCCCTCCCAGCCTGTGGGAAGGGTCTTCCCCCCTGCCGTGCACAAAATTGATTCTTAAAGTCCCCAGAGTTCAGGTGGGTATTTATCAAGTTTGTATATCAGCTCTTGGAGGTGTCATTGAGTTACTGTATCTGTAGAATGATGTGGAAGTTAACAAAGCATCTTGCTTTGTGAAGTAAAACCCAGGAGCTTCAGGCCCTCGCAGCAGTTGTTACCCCCTCCTTGGCCTGAGAGCTGGAAATGGCCTTAAACTGATCCACCTTGGCAAAAGTTCTAGGAATTGGTGGGCAATGGTAATATACTTGTGAAAGTACTCCATGAAAATTGAAGTGTATTTCTGTCATCAACAGGCTTTGTCTTCTGGAAGGCTGTCAGGAGCAGTTAAACTAACAAATGGAAGAAAACAGTAAGACCTTAATCACAAATAGTGCTTGAGATGGAGTGTATGTGTGAGTGTTTGGCAGCCTTACGCTTGTCATATGTCACAACTAACCAAAATTCCTTGTATATATATAAAATGCTTTTAGCAAGTCCTAAGCAGCCCAAGAACAGACAGACACAAACTGAATAGAAGCTTCAAATACAAAAATACAGAGTTGACTCTGTGTGTTTTATTTATAAAGGACTGAACTTATATCATTACTAGCTGTATGTAAGACTGTTTAGTGGAGACTGAATTCTCCTTAGGCATGAGCTGTTACTAGCTGCTAAATGTGTTTGTTGCACCAATCAAAGTTTGCAGAAGGAGAAAGTTATTTTGTTACTTGATAAAATTAATTGCTGCTTCTTTGCTACTATTGAATGCAAGCAAGGGTTTTTTTGCTTTGCTGCATTTTAAGGAAATGGTATGAACAGTGAATTTGACTTTTTCAGGTTTGGCTTAAGGAAAGGACGATATTCTGATGTAGAATTCTATTCCACTGACTCTGACAATCGGGTAATTAAATGACTTTTTAATACAGTCATCCCTGTTATCTAAAGAGTAGGGAAGTTGGAATACCCTGAATAATAGAAGAAAAGCAGGTTAGTTTAGATACTACAGCACCTGAACCTGAAATAGCTCCTGCAAAGCAAACAAGAGTGTCTATCCTGCATCTTGCAGATGCAAGCAAGCTGGCTTTGTGTGCAGTGACTTTGGCTCTGACAATCCTCACTAAAGCACAGGATACATTTTGCAGACACAAATATGCTGCTTATGGATGAGGGCTGGCCCTGGCAGAAGAACAGCCACACTTGTTAGGTTTTTGTGCTGAAAAGTGCACAAAGAGTAGTGTGGAGTCAGTGCTGCAGTGCTGGTTTTTGTGTAGTGCTGAGCCAACTGTCTCCAAAATACAAGTAGGCTGTAGATAATAGTTCAAATGTACATGGAAATAAGGATTAAAAACATGCATGCAATTACTGAGACACAAAATCCAGCAAATGGACATGGGTGCAGTAACACAATCTAGTTATTTTGTGAAATTTGCATGTTTGCAAACGTCCATGTAATTGTGAAGTAGCATATGGAAAATGATTCTTCTTTTTGGTTATCAGTTGTTCTTTGTGAGGTGACAGAGTGGAGAATACTCCTCTCAAAGATAGTATCTTGGATTACTGAAGTAAAACAGTGGTGCTGATTTTCTGACTGCAATGTTCTTTGTGCAGGTTGATACTATTCAGAATGGACTTGAACATTGTGCAGCTTTACTGAAGAATGTCTTACAAAATGAGGCTACAGGTTGTACCTATTGAAAATATAAGTTACATTTCTTAGGTTTTGTAATACTTTCTTGATTTGATTTTTGACTGCTTTTTCTTTCAACTAACACTAGGCAGGGAGACTGTCCATAACCAACCTGGGAAAACAACTACCTTTAAAATGACTTCCAAACCTTTACTAGCCAAAGGAAATAGTTGCAAGAGGAAAGGATTAACAAGAAATGTTACTCTTGCCCCTGTTCGGAAAGAAATTGGTAAGTGGGCTTTCTTGAACTTGATTTGTTTTCTCAACCAACATTGAGAGACTCCTCACTTTACTGAGATACAACAAGGCTTCAAATAATTGTTGCTGTTTGTTATAGGTTGATCCCAGGCTGAATCCACAAAAGGGTGTGGGCATTACTCACTGCCTTTTAGAAACCTTAACTGTTTACTAAACAGTTACTGAATTTGCAAATGTTTGAGTTACCTGTAGAAGAAAGTTGGGTGCATTTACAAATCTGCCAGAGGATACAATGAGTTTGTGTAGCTCGCGAAGACAGGCAACCTCAGCTGGGCTTTTTGTTCCTTATTTCTCTATAGTGCCAATATCAAATAGAAAATCTGCCTTGTCCACCACACCTACTGAGAAAGAACTTTCCAGTGCAGCACAGAATCAGATGGTTCAACCAATTCATGTGCCCTGCATCCAACACTCTCCTGGGATGCATCAGAAACTCTGTGAGCACGTGCAAACTCAGATGTCTCTGATAACGGGCCAACCACCACAGAAGAGTAACGAGATTCCTTCTGTAACTTCAAATCAGGGTTAGTGGAACTGGCAATGTAGAGCTGACTATTTAACTGTGTGAGTTTTGCCTCAAATTGCCCTGATCTGAGTGCTGTTTTCTTTTAGGATCAGAAAATGTTACAGCTTTCAATTATCGATTACCCACGTCCACATCAACACTGTCCCTGCAGCATTCAGCTAATCCCTTAACCACTCAGTCAGTAAGTAAAAGTTTGATTCTGTTAATAAACATACTGAATTAGCACTGCCTATTTACTTATATATCTATTTGTGTTAGTTTTCCTAATAATTTTCCTTTTAAAAATTGCATATTTCAACCTGGAGTGATGGACAGAATAAATAATGAGAGAAAATATTGCTATTCAAAATACATTTTATATAGGCACCACAAAAAATTAACTGAGAGGCATTTCAGCTGGCTGCTTGTTTCTGCATGGGGAATTCTGTAATGGACAGCAAACATGGAAGGTACAGGAAATTATTGATTACTGTTAATTGCACTCTCAGTAATGCACATTAGGATCATTAGTCATCTCCTGACAGAAGAAACCATATGTTATATGGAGCTTTTCCCTGCCAGTGATCAAGTTGATCATTTCTTCAGACACTCTGTATTATCTTAGAGCCACATATTAAAATGCCTGTGTATTTCAGGGTATAGAGTAGAACTAATGGAGAGAACGAACTGCCACCTCAGGAAATGTGGTAAAGGGCTTGCACCTTGAACCTGTAAGACTGTAGACTTACCTTCCATCTGCAAGCAGTGCATGTATAGCTAGTCCTGGCCTTGACTTTTAAGAAATTCATCTACTTAAAATATTGAAAGGTAACACAGTTGTCCTTTTTTTTGTTTTCTTCCCTGTTCTGGTTGGATTCAAGAAACACTGCTGAGGTTTTTTCTTTACAGAACAGTTGAAAAAGGACTGTGCTTTAATGTTGCCAATAGCATTTAAGATAAAGGTAATCTAAACCAGATTTATGTATTAATTACTCCTTATTATACAGGAAAATCATTCAATTATTAATTTGTTGTTGTTTTTATAATTAGCAAAGAATGATCAAAACTACATCGAATCAGACAAGAGTAGTGTTGTTTGGGGCTCTTTTATAAATATTTTAAAATCTCATTAATTTTTTTGTTTCATTTGAATATTCTTTATGCAGGGTGTTCCTGTAGACAGTGCCAATGAACGTGTGCCAGAGGTGGGAGAACCTGTGGTTTTCCCGGTGATTTCTGCTGCTCCTGCTGCACAAGTACACTCTGCCACTGCTCTTCCTAGTGTGATGCCTTGTATAGCAGCAGGAGCATCAAGCCCTGCAGTGCCTGCCTTAGTCCCAGCATCTTCTGGCAGAGAGGTGGCCCCAAGCCAAGAGCACCAGATGAAAGAAGCAGATTTGATAAGGTGCATACAGGCTCACCTGGCCCTGTTACAGTCACATGAGATGCTGAATGGCAGGACTGAACAGAGGTGCCATCAGCACTGTCCAGCCAAACAGGATGGTTCAAGTGACACGGAGGAGGATACCTCTGAAGAGCACAGTGAGGACATGGCCAGTGAAGATGAATTGAATGTACTTGACGTAGCTCCAGTGAGAGATACGAGCTCTAAGACAAGTTGTGTGAAGAAAGCTGTAAAATCTAGAAAAGAAAGTCCAGAAGAAACAGCCCATAAAGTTCAGACTGTAAAATATCTTATGGGCGAACTCAGAGAACTGGTAACAGATCAAGGTGAGGACATTTTTGTTGTGCAGTAGAATTATTACATAAAAATGACATAAGAGCTCAATTAAATGAGTGAGCACCTCAGTTTCTGCAAGTTGTATGTGTCAGATGATGTGTGACATCTTATGGTTTTCCACAAGCATAACACCTGCAGGCTTCTGCATCAGTGTTATTTTTTGCTGTATTTTAACATCATATCAGCCCAGGTAAAGATTGTTCCTATTTCATATACAGAGCTTTCCCCTGAGAGAGAGCCTGGTGTGGACATGTTGCAACAGCAGTCCCACCAAGGCTGGTTGGAGAGATGGTGGGTTGTTTTTCACTGAGGATGTAAAGCATAGTTTTCATAGCCAAGCTTAACAATTTAAAATAAATATTTTAAGTTAAAGATAAGGCTTTCTTGGGGAAAACAGTAGATACTATTAAATAACTTCGTAGGTTGCTTAATCACATGTAAAATATCACTGTCATATTACAGCTTTATAGGTTTATGGGGTCTCCTTTTTCCCCTCACCTCTTGCAGATGATTCAGAGATGCTAAGGCTGATGAGTGAAATAGAAGATTGCGTATCATTGCTCCCAGCTGTAGTGGGGAGTACGAATATCCAGGCTGAAATAGCACTGGCCTTACAGCCTCTCAGGAGTGAAAATGCCCAGCTGCGCAGGTGAGTGACTCCTCAGTGATCCTGTGGTTGCTGCAGGTGCACCTGAAGCATCTCTAACTGGTCTGTTCTAAATTACCTGTTTTATCATGGTCATGGTGTACGTGTTATGGCTCCTCCCTTCTGGTCTGTGCAGTATATATGCTTTAAAAATAACACATAGCAAGACTTGAGTTAATACCGATGTTTTAGTAGTGTAGGTTACCTCATGACTCGGCTTTGGCTAGGTGGGATCAATGCATTGCTCTGAAAACTGCAGTATCAAGATAGTTAGCCTGCTGAAACTATTTCTGTAGTCTATTCTCAAGTACAGAAGTGTCTGTCATTTCAGAGGAGTTCTCAAATGTGTAACTGGGTAGCACCTGACTTCAGAACAGGGAGAAAGATATATACCAGAACATGCAAAGGGTCTTTTGTGCTGAAGAAGTACAGGAATGTAAGGAAAATGTGTTATTAAAACTTTTTTATATTTCTGAAACATTTCATGATGTTCAGCTCTCAGTAGAGACTTCTTACCAGACTAATTTAAAGTGAAATGCTTTTGAGCTTAGTCTAATATTTCTGAATTTGTGCTTTTTCACAATTCACATTTAGGAGACTGAGAATACTAAACCAGCAACTTGGAAAACAAGAAAGTAGTGAAAAGACACCTGGACAGAGCTGCAATTATGAATGTAAAGTACTGATATAGAGAATGTTGCTTGTTAGGGGCATATTTGTTACAGCTTTATTTCCATAGATAACTGTTATTTTTTATTTATATATCTATATCTTTCTATGTCTATATGTTTAGTAGCTTTTGGTGGCAAATTGAGTGTTGTGGGTCTAATATGCAACTGCATTTACATGGACTGTTGGGCCTTTTTAAACTGCATATAGTGAGACATGGCTCTTCAGCTTCCAAGATTATTTTTCCTTATGTGCCTCTTAAAATGAAGATGGCATTAAGATAATTAAGAAGAGAGCTTGAGTTTTATCTTGCTGCTGCAAAAACCCTTTCTCTTTCTATAACCAAAATTCATATTACCATTGTTTAAAAACTGAGTTTGGTTTTTAAATTCAAACTACCACACAAAACACTGAAACTTTTTATGTTTTACTTTTGGTAGTAGTTTCTTTGCAGTCCTTGAATATGATGCTCCAGAGTCAATTGAAAGAATCACAGAAAGGACTTGACTCACTGCAGGCTAAGAATGAAGAACTACTTAAAATAATAGAAAGTCAGAAAGAAGAAAATAAACGTCTTGCAAAAGTTATTCAAAATAAAGAAGAAGAACTGCTTGAAAACAAACAGCATTATGACATTCATTCCACCAAGCTCAAGATTGGTACGTGTTTTCAATTTGGTTATTCTTTGTTTAGCGTTTTAAAACTCAAAAGAAATAATTAGGTAAATTCTTCTTGACGTTTCAGAAGTGGAAGAGGCATTAGGAAATGCGAAAAGCCTTCAGTTTAAGCTGGAAGCTTCAGAGAAAGAGAATAAGATTTTGGGCATCACATTACGGCAGCGTGATGCCGAAGTTAAGAGACTGCGGGAATTAACCAGGTACTATTGGCTAAGCCTTTTTTTTTTTTTCCTCTTGGCATTGTTTTGCTTTTTTTTTTTCTTATTTTCTCTTTTTTTCCCTTGTTTTTGTTTTTTTTTTTATACTGTGGATTACTTTGATCTTAATGTCTTGGTGGTAGGAGGTAACATAGGCTCAAGCTTCTCTCTGTCGATACTTTTGTTCCAGCGGTGCCATGATTATGTTAAAGCAGAGCTGTCCTATGCCATGACTTGAGTTCTGTGGTGAAGTGAAATACTGTCTGCTGGAAACCTGTGCCGAGTTTTAACTCTTAATAGCAGATCTCACAAGAAGTTGCTTCATGGGAAGGGCAAGGACCTGAAAACATAGTGATACTTCCCTTGAAGGTGTAGAATTTGGAAACTAACTCTTTTTTTCACACTGGTTTAGATACTGATCTGTTTTGGGAACAACTTGCAGAAAGATCTGTCTTCAGGACCCACAGCAAGCTCCTCCTGTGGGGAATGAGCTGTCCTTTCTTTAGTTGTACAGACATTTGAAACAGATTATGGCCAGATATAATTATGGGTAAAGGTGGATGTTCTTGGATCACTGAATGAAGCTGGTGTTACTCACATTGTTTTTTAGAACTATAACTGAATTTATTTTATCATGGTCTTATGATAAAAATAGCAGCAAGCTGGGAGACATAAATAGCTTTGTGCACACAGATAGTCATATGCTCATAAAATTGGTTTGGACATGCTGTGCACAGGAAACAAAACTGTTGTCTGACGTGTTTGTAGTTGGTACTGATTGGAACAGCAGAATGCTTTCAATGAACGTTTCAGATTCTGCAGTAGAATTTTAGACACTGCTATGGCCGCTGCACTGACCACCAGATGGTAGTAGAATAATGTCTTACTGCATGTGTTTATGTATATGCTATAGCCATAAGCATCTAAGCATGCATTGCTTTTGGTGGACAAAGCAGAAAATTAGAATTATTTCTTTTTATTATATTTTTCTATTTAGATGCAATGGGAACAGCAATTCAGAAAAAATGTCCTAGTGATTTTGATAACTTCTTCTATTTGCTGTGTAACAGTTTTGTTTCATTTTATTTCATTTTGTCCTGCACAAAGCAGATAAACCAGGAGTAATCTGGAGAACTTCACTGGGTTGTGCTGTTTTAGTTATTTTATAGCCACATTGAGCTGAAGAAAAATTCAAGAAACTTGGAATTGGTTCACATTTGTACTATGTTTTATGACAATATGCAAAAAAAGCATTGCCACTTTGCCTCAGTCTGATAAATCTAATGTTTTGGTGCTATAGAAAAATCTTGTTAGTGACTAATTTTGAACCTGTTTGATTGGTTTTACCTAAACAGAACTTTGCAGGGCAGTATGGCCAAGCTCCTGTCTGACCTCACAGAGGACAACGTTAGACCCAAACCTGAAAAAGCCCTCTCCAAGTCTCTTTTGGAAGACCATGAAAAGCAGATGCAACCTGAACTGTTTCCTGGAATTACCTCAGTAATGACTTACCTCAAAAAATTGGAAATGGATCATATTTTGATAGATACAGATCTTCAATTCGCAAATAAAAGTGGAGAAGTAGAAATGCAAAATCTGGCCTATGAAAAGTTTGCTGCTGAAGGAAGTAAAATAAACAGTACATTCACAGAAGAAGCAACACTGGTTCCCAGGATACTACAGACTTCATTGAACCAAGATGCAGAAACAATTAGTGATTCTGGGACTGTGCTAGATGACCAGAACAAGTTGGATGAGACAATTTATATTCCATTGACTAGCAGTGCCTCTAAAAAACAGCAGCCAGGCTCTGAAAGAAATGGTGTGCTACCCCAGAGTAGAGGGGCTTGTAAGACCCTGGATTACTGTGAGCTCCCAAATTCTGTGCAGCAGTGTGGATGTGAGCTGACAAAGGATCCAACTGTACTGGATAAATTAAGTGCTGGGTACAGTGCGAAAAAGACTGTGGAAAACACACTTGAAGTCACAGGGGATAAAGCAAAGCCAGAAGGAGACAAAGTCCAAGTGAGACCAAAAGTAATTCCAAGTGGAGCTGCAAAAGATTTCACAGATAAACCAGACCAACCTCAGCCTGGTACATACCCTCGTGTATCGATGCCATTTCCAGCAGAGATTTGTCAGAGGAAAGGCAGTAGAAGAACTGATTTCAGTTGCATTTCATTTGATGGTTTATCAGGGAGGTCTGAGCGGAGCGTGTCTTCTTTCTCAACATTTACTTCTCGAGATGAAGAGGACTTTAAGAATAGCTTAGCAGCCTTGGATGCCAACATAGCTAGGTTACAAAGGACTCTGCAGAGTAACATTAGGAAACAATGAGGAGTATGGGCTGCACTTCTTTGGATAAATTAGGTTTTTCTGAAGGATATTAATAAGTATGGTACAGATATGTATATTTGTATGTAATAACTTTTTCCTAACTGTTTCAGTTATGGATAGAATTTGTTCCTCAATAAGCTGTGATGCTGTTTCCATTGACAACTTAAAATAACTGGCTTTTTATATAAAACATAAATTGGGGTTTTTTTAATTATGACTTAGGTTTATACTCTTTACTTGCAAAATTAAATGTGCTTATTTACTCATGGGTTTTTTTCTTCCCCTAAGAACTATTGCAAGGTGCTATACATGAGCAAGAGGTTCCACAGGTAGAGGCCAGGGAAGAGCTGGCTACAGAGCAGCTCTGCAGGAATGCTGGGAGTTCCAGTTGCTAAGTCAAGATCATGCTATTCCAAAAATAAATGCAGCCATCATATGGGATTTGTAGTGTAGGCTAAATCCTGTGAAATACATGAAGTAATCCTTTTTCACTGATCACTGATAAAACTCAGCTTTCTCTTTGGACCATTGTACTTGAGCGAAGAAGTTGATGAAGTGGAGAGTCCAGGTGAGGGCGAGAAAAGAACCATCCAAGTTCTGTTGTTTTCTACAGTTCTGTTTTAGGTCATACTTTTTACAAATGTTTGATTTTCATCTAAAGTAAAGGAATATAGAACCAGTGGATAAACACAGAACAGACCAATGCTGAGAAAGAGAAGCAGCACAGCTGACACAAAGGAGACAAATTAGGAATTAGTGAAAGCTGGCAAACCAGTGCAACCAGCACAGCACCAAAATATACAGGCTGAGAAAGGCATAGAAATTCCACAGTTGTTGAGGTGTCAAACATCTATTGGGCATAAATACAGAGAGTCTGGACTGCATCACTCAGGTTCTCACAGGAATGGGAGCGGAGTAGGGAATGATTCCAGTCCTTGGTTCTCCCTGACAGGCCTTTCTACATCTCGGCCTCAAGAATATGCATAATCTAAGTGTTTAAGTTACAGGGGCAGGAAAGGGGTGTTATTGCTATCATTCTGTTCCTGTTGCACCTTTAGCAGTGCTTCAGTGCTTTTTTTCAGGGAAGATACTTTGAAAAAGGAGCAGCACTATAAGGACCTGAATTTAAGACTGCTTTTTCTGCAACATTGCTTGCTTTTTTATTTTTTCCTGGAAAGCATTGGTGTGTTTCTTGGTACTGTTTTCTTTTATGTTTCCATGTAGGAGAAAAGTCCCTCCTGGTTAATTGCTTGAATGAACACATTTTAAAGGTAGGATGCAGTCCCTGCATTGTGCTGGGAAGCAGGTCTGTGATTATTTTAGTTACTGGTAACTGAGTCATACAAAGGTATGAAGACAACACATACTACAGAAGATGCCAACTGGCACTCCTGCTTCAAAAAAGGAAAGTTAGACTAAATAGTGACTTCAGTGATTTAGAATGCTTTTAGGGCTTGGCCTGGATTTCTTAGTACTCTCCACACTGCTTGGGTTCAGACTCAGAATAAGGTTGATGGTATTGAAAGTAAGCAGGCTTTAATTAAATATTTACAAGCATTTTCAGTGTAGAAGCTAAGTAAGATTTAAACTATTATTATGGTATTGGTTAAGGACAAGCTACACTAAATTCTAGTCTTTAAAACTCACAAGAAAGCTGAGAAAAGACGAGAAGAATATTCATTAGTAGGCAAACCAGTTTTCTTCTTGGAACTAGAACTTTCTCCCTTTGAAGGAGGGTATTTGTCCTGGCCAAAGGTAGTTGCGATCTGTATAACGCAGCTGTGGTGTCAAGATGCCCAAGTACTTGTTCTTGTGTTGAGAGCATTTCCATTCACTTTTATCTCAATGAGGGAGGATGTTGCACCATCTTACTTGTGTCCTGTTCATGGCCACAGTCAGTTCATCAAAGCAGGAGATAACTCCTGGAAACCCCTCCTGGGGCTAATGACATATGAGCAGGTTTGAAATGTGTATTCACTTAAAAGGAGAAGAAGCTTAGAAGAAGAAACAGGGAGGAGGAGATTTCTTTAATATGGTGCTTTGTTTGGTACTCAAACATGTCAATCAGAGCTATAGTATCTTAATGAAATATAAAATATGAAATATAACATTTCCCATGTATGGGCATTGTAAATGTGCACTGTTGCAGAAGCAAAAGCCAGCAAGATCAAATATTTAAGTCTCTTAAAGATGGGAAAGGCTTCCAGGATTCAACCCAAAACAAAGGCATTGAAACTGGAAATCAGCACAACTCTGGTGTTCTGATAGCCTCAATAGAAGGCAAATATGATAACATCTCTAACAAACCCATTCTTTTAATGTGTGTATGTAGTGAATAACCCCTACAGAAAATAAAGGCAGTCTTAAATTTGCACATTTGACCATTCAGTTTTGCAGTCTTGCGAGTACATCCTAAATTAAGATCCCAAGTGACTGAGTGGAAAGAAATTTTTATCTTCAGTGTGTAAACCAGTTTAAAAATTACTTCTTATCCCTATAATAAGGAAGTAAAAATCACTGTGTGGACCAAAGGTATCACTCTGTCAACACCAATGCTGGAAACATTGCAGTAGCTCTTGCTGCAGAACAGATTTCTGCTCTTCACTGGTCAGGATGTGACAAGTGCTTGTCAATGCATAAATTGGGAGTTACTAGGAGTTATCCTTGTTGCACACACATAGACCTCTGCCCTGTGTCTTTCATGGACTGAGTTGCATTCCCCTCCATGTTACATTTAAAAATTTTTCACTGTGATCCAACTGATTGAGTTCCCTGGCTAGATTCCAACACCAAACTTTGTTTCCCCAGCAGCCAAAACCTGTAACTTCCTATTTGAGAGCAGGACAGAATTTTTACCTGTGTAAATTCAACACTCACTTCAACCACGCCACTAAGAGCAATACAATCTTCATTTGACTTCTGGTTTTGGACACATCCCTACAACAAAGTAGAGGAGTCAAACTGTATTTGCAAGAGAATTCAAACTCCTTTTCTTTTCCAGGTTTGTTATGGATACTTTAGGAGAGCTTGGAAGAGGCAAGAGAATACAACAATGAATTGAGCCACAGTCTCAGCTGTGCAAGTCATTTTTGTGTTGCACATGGAATTTTGCAGTTGTTTCTAAGGAGCAATTAAAAGGTAATGATTACATTCAGATATATTGTGTCAGAACAGCACAGACCTTCCTCAGAGCTGAAGGACCACAGGGCAGCCAGCAGTGGAACCTGGGGCTGTAGCCAGGCTAACAGCAGTGTAAACAGCCATGAGACATTGGGGGCATCTGTGTGTAAATGAGATACCTGGGACGCCAGTTGTGATCAAGTGGCAGCATCATTCAGTTGTGTATGGAAGGAAGGTTTTACAGCTCAATATTTCACAAAATTAAAAAAAATAGCAACCCCATGGATTTCTGCTGGCACCTCAAGTACATTTCTTAAGTCACTGAGTTATTCAGGCATTCTTAACAAGGGTGATTTTTTTTTTCCTTAGAAGGGAAAGAAACATTTCCCTTGCTAGATCAGAGAAACAGATTAAGGCAAAAAAAAAATAAAAATCATAGGTTTAGTCACTGCAATAATCCCCAAATAGTGCAGAGGAATATTCAAGTTTGAATGGGTCAGCCAGCACAGGTCTGCACACCTGCCACTGCACCAGAACTTACAAGGAAAGATGAAAATCTCAAGTCAGATTTGGGGTATTAAAGTGAGTATGACAAAAAATTAAGTCCAAACACAGGTTTAACTCTAAACCATCCTAGGTTGATCAGATGATCTGTCATGACCTGTTTCCCATTAAGCTCAGGATTGCCATCTCAAATGGTTCTTAATCAAGGTTAATGCAAATAGTGTTAGAGATAGTATCCGTCTCCCCCAAAATTCAGGGAATTCCTTCTGCAATTTCTTTGCACAACAGCGTCCTAGAGTCAATTTTCCTTCAGCCAGATGCAGGGATATTCGGGAGTCTTCAGTTCTACGAGTCAGGGATGTTGCCTGCAGAGCCTTTGGTACAGAGGAGTCACACGAGCAGGTGAGGTTTTACTGCTGAGCTCACTTCAGCCTCTGCTTTAGGGTGAAACCGAGAGTGACTGTAACTCTCATGACCGTACTTATGATTTGAGCTGCACCACACAGGAGCCTGAACAGAACAACCTGTCCTTCCCCCCAGGTTTTAAGTAGTACTGCAGTTGATCAGGTCTTTCTTTAGCACAAGAATTGGGGGAGTTTCTTGGGCTTTTTTGAAGTCACCCACTTGTGCACATACGGTATCTACACACACAGTGCCTGACCTGAGAAATCTTTGGTAGAGAAGAAAACAGTTTCCTGAGTTTTCAGTCTCCAGATTTTCTCAATCTGTGGAAATTGATTGTTTCTGTGTCCTTTAATAGTCTTGGTAAGTGTATTCACTGTAGCTCTTTTCACCTGTTACTGCAGATGGGCGAGGAAAAGGTGCCTCTCTGTAAGCAGTCAATGTCTGGTAGAAATGCCACCATTCCATGGTGATCTTTTTCAGGGATGAAATTGTATGTGAACAAGATGTGTCAACTATGATATTCAGGTTTACACATATACTGTAGTCATACCTAAATCCATCATCAGTGAATGATTTCACATGCTGTTTGAAGAACAAACCCCAAGTGGAGCTGAAAACCCAATGCGTTCACAGACATCTTGTTTGTCAGGGCACAGAATAGAGAGAATATTATCCCACAGGTTCTCCAGCTGTACTGTGGCCCCATGCAAGACTTCAGTCACAGTGCACAGTCACGCAACAACCCCCAGCCATGAAGTGACACCAGTAGCATGGCAAGTTCAGCAGCAGTGACACTTGCTGCAAATCTCCTTTTTGCATGAATGTGAACGCCCATTACTGAAGATTTTACAAAGACAGTGTAAAACCAGTGCTTTACTGACTGCAAAAAGAGCAGCTTAAACTAGTCAGTGTGGTGGCCACCTGTGCTCCAGTTCACATTATGTGGTTTATAGGCTCTAAGCATTTGAATGTCTAAAGACTACTTGTAAGTATTATTTCTTTTCAGGCTCCTGGTTTTGTCCAAGCCATGATGAATTCTGGCTATTTCTCTGCTGCAATCGTAAAGCCAAGACATATATTTTCTTACTGCCTCCTCCCAGATTCTATTCTGTATTTAGAACCTAGCAGTGATGGTTTTGGACTTGAAATTATGATATTAAGCTAAGTGTAAAATATTTTCCTTGGCATAATCTAGAATATGAATAGCTTTAACATCAGTTTCTGGTTCTCTTTATTCCCTAGGGAATGCCAGTTCTCTTCCATAGTTAGTATCAATACTAAGATCATCCCAACATCCCTCTTGCTCCAGCACCCTCTTTCCAAGGAACACAAGCAAAGTGAGGCCAAGAACTCTGCTGTGTCTCCCAAGACTTCAGCCAGACAACACCATGAAGATGTTCCCGCGCATTCCCTCAACCCTCAACCCCCTTCCCTTCCAGTCTGCAGAGATGCAGCAGTTCACCATGACACAGAGCTCTCTCCAGCACTGGTGGTGTCTCCAGCTGAAGTTTGCATTTCCATTCAAAGAAATTTTTACTGTGGCATTTTTGTGTCTCACACAGACCCCTGTGCCAGGCTGTGAAATTTAAGGGTTACTGATTTACACCTTCCCTCTGTGACACCGAACACATGGGAACATCAACCGCTAGTCCAGCTTTTAAACCATGATCCTCTGTGGAGCCTCCCTGCAAACAATGAAGATAGAGTTTAAGTGGTTCATTTCATAGCAGCCATTGACTAAGGAATGACAGGTCCAGATCAGATTTTGAAGAAAGTTCTTTCAAAACCACTATTTTTTATTTTAAAAATATCCATTATCAATTCAATTTGCTCAGTGTAACATATACTGAGCAAATACAAGCTTCTTAGCTCTTCACAGAAGCGTTCCTTAACAGGATGCTTGCAACCACTTCTATGCTGTTAGGAAGCTTCTGAGATGCCCTGTCTCAAGGAATCACAAACACCAACCTTCCTGCTGCAAGTGGAGGCAGCAACACCAACCACGATGTCCACTGAGGCAGCAGCGAGCAGCGTGTGTATGGACTGAGGAGTTACAGCCCAGCCCTTCCATTCACCGTGTCTGGTGAACACCCACCAAATGTTCCCTCACGTGCTGTCACTGTCTTTACTCCACTTGTGCCTCTGATGTCTCATAATCCAGCCCTAATCCTTACAAAAGGGTTAAGATCATCCCCTGGGAAATCACTGCTCCGAGAGCACAGTCACTGCAGCAGAGCCTCTCTCCCAGCAGCCAGCTCTGGAGACAGGGACAGGAATTGTCACCACAAACCCACCAAGGAGCCTCAGACACGCCTGGTTCTCGCAGGCTGGCTCAGGCCGTGGACGGAAGAGCTGCTATTGTTAGTGCCACTCAGGAAATATTCTAGGGAGTGTGTAATTGTTTACGCTTGGATTCTTTTATCAGTGCTTGATTAACTGCAGTTACAACACATGTTCACCATTAATATTTTAAATTACTGAGATGTTTTCTAAATCCATTCTGATGGCCTCTAAGAAGCTTCCACCAGAATTTCCAAAAGTGATAGGACATAGACCTATGCCCACAGCACTGGCCCCTTCTTGCCTAATGGTCTTCAAGCGTGATCTTGTCTACACTTGGTGTCCATGGCAGTACAAAAGGGACCGTTTCTAAAAGTTATCTGAAGCTGATTTTCTTTCTTTGTAAACAGCTCGGGGCACTTCTAAAACACGGTTTTACCAGGCTACAACAAAAGCCATTGTCATCCAGCCATGCTGCAGAAAGTGGCTGCTTGGGATTTGGCCACATCTTCCAAATACACTGTTTCATCAGTCATTTCATCCCACAGAAGCCACAATTGGAAACATTTTGCTTCTAAATTCCAGAACCAACTTCTAAAAGTCTAGAAATTTCCCCCCAGTTGGCTCCTTCAGCTGGATCTCCTCTGCTGGAGTAACTGAGCAGCAGCTTCTTTACCTTTTAAACAGAAACACACCTAGCCTATACCAAAAGAGCTTTCCTCTACAGAGACCTGGGAGGACTGCAAATATAAATCATTTTTGCAGTGCCTGGGTTTTGTAGAAAAATCATCCAGGGCTCCAAAAATTAGCAAACGAACCCTTTTCATTTTGAAGATTACTTTACAGGCTTGTGAGAAGATTCATTACTTGAGTCACAAGGCTTGTGATCATTCTCAGCCGATGCTCTAGACAGTCTGGCCGTGTAGTACGCCAAGTCACTAGAGATTTAATGTTTGTGGTTTTGCAGGATTTTAAAGAAGTTATTCTGACAGTTTAAGGGAACATTAACTAGTCTTGTTGTTCCCATCCACTTGCAAATATTGACAACTGAATCAAGGTTACAGTTAACGTGTTTCTTCTGTTATTGCACTCATTAACATTGAAAGACTGCGCTTTTTTCCTCCGGAGCAGTTTTGCATTTCTTGGTCTAATCTTTGTGGCTTTATGCTTATATATTAAAGCCTCTCCCTTTCCTTCCTGCCATACTTCTCTCCTTGCAAATACCACATTGTACATGGTTCTACTCCCATCTTTCTTCCAATGCAACACTTACTGGGATAAGAGTCTTCCTCGGCTGTCCGCTGGAGGAAACAAACCCTTACCATAATGGCATCTGAATGTCTGTCTGTGGGTAGTTCAATATAAATCATAGCTCTAACTTCCAGGGAGACTCCAAGCCAAGTTCTCCAAAGAATGCTTATAAAAGTCTGCGCACTTGTGATCAGTGTAAGTCTCTTGGCTCCAGGCCTGTGAAGGCACTCTGCATCTCAGTGTTAGGGTCAGGACTTGTATTTGTTAAACTATTTGGTGCTTACACTATTTAACAGACAAACCAAGATCTGACAGGATGTGTTAGTTAAGTTTGAAGTTACTCTGTTCTTCCTATTCCATCCATAACTGGTAATAAATTGCAATAATCTCATAGGAATATTCTTCAATCCCAATCTGTTTACCAAATGCTTCCACTGATCTAGAGAATATTAACACTACTACTAGCAGGGTATCCAGATTTTAATGAAAACTGACTTTATCCACAGGCAGGAAAGGACTTCAAGGGCCATCCCAGAATATTCAAGAAGAAAGATTTAACTCCATTTTTTTAGCTTCCTTTGTCGAAGGCCACAAATATTTTACCTCCAGATAGACACAACCAGCAATAATCGCCCTACTGAAACCCTTACACATGTACTCTGTTGATTAATTCAGAATCACTGTGTTATTCTTTTATCATGACTTTTTCTGAAGGATCAGTACCAAGATGACATCTCCTGATCTGTTTCTTCCAAGGGAGAGTTTCCTATGTCCAGAAAAGGTTAACACAAATAAACAAAGATCTGAGACTTTGTGATAAATGAAGGTTTGTGTGTCTGGTGCTTCAGAAACACAAAGAGGCAGTTTGCTAGTGAGAAATGTACTCATACAGTCATTTATTATAACATTAAATGCCCTTATACAGCCATTCTGAATCTGCTTCCAGTGAGATAAAGGACTGAAAATTATTAGTGAAGCTGCTCACCATCCAAAGAGATATGAAACTGAGACATGGCTTTTAAATAAATAAAGAAATAAATAAAAGCCATTATGCAACTGCTATAACCTGTACCTAGGGAGAGAAAACCAGTTTTAAAGAAATACTGTACAAATTCCCCAGCAATGCGGTATCACTACTACAAGCTTTATTTGGGGTTTTTGAAGATGAAAGCTTTCCTCTCCTGGCCACCTGCTCTGTTGCTCCATAAAGACAAACACAAATCATTATCTTAACCCTGACGCCAGAGATAAATATTGTGGCAGTTTTGGGCACCACGATATAAGGAGTTTCTGGGATGGCTGAGTCACTGAAACACCCGAGGGCCAGCTTCACAGTTAAGCGTCCTGACAACTTCCTGGGTCTTTCAGTTAGGTTTAGGCTTTTCCTCTCTAATTTTCAAAGAACTGTTACTAGAATGCCTTTGTTTTCAGTTGAAGTGTGCCTGGCCCTACGAAGGCTTCCAGTTAGCTCTAGCAGGCACAAGGTGTGTTGTTTCTTTGGAAACATCTGATCTGATGGAAACAGTAGTGCAGATATAATGCTCTTGGGTGCCTGCAACCCAAGGCATATCTGGGTTGGTGGGAGATGGGATCATTTCTCATCAATCTCTAGGGGTCATTTTGAGGACTAGTGGCATCACCTTCCATTTCATTCAGTTGTAAATAAGTTTCCTTGAAGTTTCAGTTGATATTTCATGGTCCAGTACTGGCAACTGAGACAACAGGACCACTTGACACTTTCTTTGGAACTGTCCATTCTTAATCCCCTTCTCTCTAGACTGCACACCTGCATAGCCACATTGAAAGCAGATGATGTTACTTGCAATAAAAAAGCTAAAAATTGTCATTCAGCTTCATTGAAGCCAAATGATACGGACAAAGCTGATGCCTCAGACAAAGGTTGTGTGTAAAGAGGAAATGGGCTTTCCAAGAGCAGCTGTAGAGCCAAAAGCCTCAGGTAGGAGTGTGTTAACAGCAGCCAATCTGTCAGTACTTAGGCAGTTTTCAATGTGTAATGAAAGCTTGTAATTTTTTGCCTTAGTATTTGTTTTTAGATCCCTTTGATTAATTGTTTTCAACCTATCATTTGCCTTAATGGGATTAACTTATTAAAAGCCATAGTTCCACTAATTCGTTCATATGCTCAGTTCTCTAGACATGTGACAATTGTTTCGAAATGTTCTCCGAGGAAAAAATCTTTTGCACTTGAGAAACTGCTAGAGCTTTAATTACAAGGTTTCTTGCAAATCATTTAGCACTTGAATGCCTCTAATGATGAATAGGAGTCTGATCTGAGTCTGAGACTCTAGCTTGTTCTGTTAATTAATTAAGGCCATTTTTCTGTGGAGTCAATATAATTATTCTTATTGTTATGAGGCTAAAAGACTGCAAACTAGATTCTGTTTTAGAAGATGAGGGATATATATAGAGAAAAAAGTCACTGTAAGTCTTGTACTCCTGAAAGTCTCATACAAACAGGCAAAGAATATGCATAATTAATTAATTATTATTAGAACCTCCATTTAAAAGCAGGGAGGCTGAGATATAAAAAGCTGCCCAAATCAGATTACATTGTACGACTGTGGTAAAGAAATTAAAATGTTTCTTGAGCTCCATAGCTGTGGTGAAAACATTTCACTTTGATGTGACTGTGCTACCCCTAATTTCCAATCTCCAGCTAACGTGAGAGACACGTTTCTGTTCCTAATGAGCTCACACTCCTGGATAAAAGCAATATGTGCAACATATAAATATGTCAAACAGTTCCCGCTGAAAATGAAACTCCGGCAGCAAAGACAGGCTTTTTTTTCTGCATACAGGGCTTTTTCCTACAGTTTATGTTGGGGTTAGATTTTGGAGTCTTTTTTGGTTGTTCGTAACCCCAGCCTCTTGGATGTTTCAGGGTGAAGTGGACGCAGTGTTTCAAACGAAGTGAGCATGTTTTCCAACCAACATGTATGCCGGCAAAGACAGCTGGTGGGAAGCCTCTCTCTGTCTCATTAAGAGGTAAAATTGCAACTGGGTTTTTTGTTTTTTAATGTCTACAAAAGCTCTGAAAATTGGCAAGTCTGGAGACCAACAGTTTCTATTCACATGTGGAAATATCTGTTCCTCTCCTATGCTTCTCACCCCTATCTAGAAAGTGTAGCTGGTCAGCAAGGTTGTTCTTTCTATGGAAAACCTCATCATTTCTGAGAAGGTGGCCTATGAAGGTGCTAAATCGGCACTGCTAGGGAGATAAGTAGTCTGAGCAATAAGCCGACTTAAGAATAATTAAGATGTAACAGAAATACTTTTAGGTCTTAAAAAACCCACAGCCCACTCATAAAATTATCAAGGTACCTTTCAAGAGAGACTTTCTCAGCAGAAGTAGGGAGGGCACTGAATCTCACCTGTTGCAGCAAGCAGGCAGGTAAGCAGCCAGCTATTGCCGTAATTCATCCGCATCTCACACTTCACAGGGATCTTTTTCAAGGCTTGGTTTTCTTCATCTTTAAGAGAGACATTTTGCAACACTCCAGTAGAAACCTCCCTCCTGATGAAATGACACCAAAGATGGGGGATGTAAGCAAGCTGTGGTTAGTACATGTTGGAAAATTTGGGAAAAGCTTGAAAATAGTGTTTGTTGGAAGAATTTGCTGGTTATAATATTTCTGTTCTGCTCTGCTTCTGCAGTTCACCAAAAACATATTTAGCCTTTTGAGCCGTCACAGCCATCAATCTTCAAATATTTCAAGCTCATTTGATGGAATTGTTTTTGAAAATAATGATCAGAGTCGACATCTGCATTGCAGTGACATCTTAGTTTGTTTTGGAGGCCAGAGAGGCCAACTAGCCACCTTTTTCAAGATTAAGACTTGGAAAGATGTTAGTCCTCTGCTTAAGGGCTAAATATTTGCCTTCACGCTAAAGACAGTGACACACATATCCTTAAGTATATTCATACATGTACACATATAAAGGCAAAAAAATCCTACAGCTACAACATTGTTTTAAAAAGACTAATATTTTGTTAATCCTTATGGTGGAATAACAGAGCATTAGTCACAGTTTTCTGTATCTGAAACACTTCCAGAAAAAGAAACCCACAAAGTACACGCTTTCACTGGAGCCCAATGCTGGCTCCCCCAGCAGGGGTGTCCACTGGATGTCTTAATGAATGCCAGGTACCAAATACCTACCCACAGCTGCCGCCCTTCCTAGCCAACAGCTGGCCTTGGAGCAGCATCAAAGCTGGCTGCAGGCGGAGCGAATGTGTGCACCTGCACGGAGTCATTACTGGAGCTAATGCCAGCAGGGATTAGCTCCAGTGCTCTTGTGAAAGAAGTATGGATTAACTCGCAGCATTCAGCTTGTTACAGCTGTCTTACTGCACATCCAGCTTCTATGAGCACTTATAAAGCAATATCCAACTACGTTCCTTTTTAATTTCTGATCATGGAGTCCCTCAGCTGTGACATTGGAGTGTACTTCAAAGCTATTCCTTTGCCTGCTTTTCTCCCTCTTTTTTTTTTTTGCCATTTCAAACTCAGCATTAGTTTGCAGGTTACTGCTCATGTCCTGCCACCACGCTTACACCTATTGCCTATTTGCAGCTTTTACATTATGTTTACTTTTTAATGTCTTTGTGCTGGTTTCTTCCTCATCACCTGGAACCAGTGGGAATACTGGATATCCACAAAAGGCAATTTAGAGATCACTGCTAAAAATCAAAATGGCTTTGACAACCAGTGCTGTCTGCAGTAGGTACCTGTTTAATGAGAGCTGCATTTAGACACTTGTGACTTTTGCTCACTATTGTCCTATGCTGGAATAAATCTGGAAATAGAGAAATGAAGACCTGCTACTCCTGTAGCCATTCTCTTGAGCTGTCCGCAAAACCGCATAAAATTATTCTTATTGTGAACTTGCAATTTCTTTTCTGTGAAAATGTAGTAAAGATAAAAATAAATTTCAGCTCTAATATCCTGCCTGCTCTGTGTATGCCTGTTTTGTCTAGACTGTGAGCAATGGGAACCAGACACCATCTGAAATGTTAATTTACTTCATTAAGGAAATGAGGCTTATATGATCCTGGTATCTGTCTGTGTCCCCTTAATAGGTTTGAACTCATTGTCTGATTTCAAGCTAATGTGACAGAAGTGGGGAAACAACAAGGTAATTGAGCTACTACAAGTTTCTTGAAAATTAGAAGTTGTATAGAAGAGAGAGATATAAATGCTCGGAAAGCCTGCTGCAAAAAATGCACGTGTAGCCTGAGATTAAAGAATCCCTACAGTAAAGATCTCTTACAAATTTCCCCTCTGCTGGGGAAAAAAACCCAAACAAACAAAAAAACCCATAAAACAAAACACCAAACCCAAAGAAACACCTAGAATGCAAAATTGTAGCTGATCAGGAAATACAAATAAACAGCAACCCCAGCTTTAGTAGGCTGGTGCCCAGGGAATTAGGCTGCTTATCTGTCCAAAAGCAGCTACACATCTTGTGATGCACAGGAGGAGCTAACACTCCAGTGAGACAGGGATCGGATTGTCCTGGTGCTGGGCTGGGCTTGGGACTGCTTGGAACAGACACTGAGCTGCATCAATGCTGTGTGAAAGCTGAGTGTTTCCTGTAAGTGTACTCGTTTGGATTTGGCTGCTAAAAAATGTAGGAACTACAAGGGCATAAAGCAGCCCATGACATTTCTTTTGATCAGAAATGACTTGAATACCCAAAGTTTCACTACAGAGAAAAGAGATGCCAACTTTGATGTCTGCAGTTTCTCTGCTGCAAGGAAGACAACCTACTTCTAAGCAAAACCTTTCCTAGCACAGGTGACAGGAAGAGCACAACTGGTATTAGGAAACTGCTCCTGGAACTGTAATTCATAGGGACACTGTAGTGGAAGAGCTGGGTTGTGAGTGAGTGCAAGCAGATACAGTATATTTTACAGTGAGCATGTGGGATGAGAGCAGGATGATGAACAGAGAAAGATCTGAGGAAAAAAGGAGTTGCAATTCTTCTCAGTACTGTGTGTATCTCTGGGCTGGTACCCATTTTTGTGCTCAGCCATTTTCAGCCCAAAAGCTCAGGGATATTCTGTGCCTTGCTCAAGGGTGAACAGAGTCAGTTGCTTTCCATCTACTTTCCTTCTTGAGGAGCTCTGTTCCTCTCTGACAGAGAAGGGAGCCCTTCCCCTGGAGATGGAGGAGAAGGTCTACCTCGAGGAATGAAAATTTTGGCTGTGTTTAGGCCAGTGATGGTTTGCCAAGCTTGTAGGCCTGCAAAGGAACTCTTCAGCCCAGCAAAAGGTGTTTCCTAGGTGTTACATTAAAACACAACTGTCCTCTGCTGCTGTCAACAGTATAATAATAATTGTCATGTAGCAATCTCCGATTGCTGGGATTTCCTGGCAAATTGAGTTCACTGATCCCTTCTGTCAGCCAGTTGCTGCTTTGGAAGTTGTCTAGAGAGGGAATGATTTTATTTAGCCTCTCCATCATGGAAAGTAGCTCACCTGCATACTGCCCTACATCCTCTTCTCCAGAGCACCCTGTGGATGTAACACCCCACATGGGGCAGAGCACCTGGCCTGTAACCAGGGTATTCCACCAGGCAGGAGAGGACACTTACATGTGGTTTCCTCTCCTCTACCCAGGGAGTTCCCTGTAGAAACATGAGAGTTTGTCATGTCTTCATGCCTTGGAGCTATGGCAAACAGTTAAACTTTTAAAGTTATACTTTAGACCTGTCTCCTCTGGTGCTGTATGATGCCAACAGCAGAAGGATGTATTAATTGTGTAAGTAAAACTCACAAAGGACACAACCATTGTAATTTACTCCTTGCTTTGCAATCACAAAAAAGGAACAAGAACTTGTCTCATGTAGTTCTCAGCCCTGTACCGAGGTTCTAGGAATCCCTTCATCTTCCTTAGGAAGGAGCGTATAGGCTGTTCTTCTGAGAAATAAAATTTAACCCAGCACAAATTACTCTCCTGGGGTTTTCAGTTTGTTTGTTTGTTTGTTTGTTTGTTTTCTTATAAGCTGTATTGGACAGGCAGTAGCCAATATTTATTGAAAATGTATTTTCTCAGGAAAGGGCTAGATTATGGAACTCCCAACCCCAGGACACGTTGGGATCAGAGAACTAGCATGACTTGAAAGAATCTGAATGTGTTACTGGGCACCAGCAAACTGAGTCTTCAAAAGTAACAGGCTTTAGGGTAATGTTCCAGGTGCAAACTGTAACAGAGGAATGCTGTAGGATACGGGGTTTGGCTACGCTGCACTATGAAGAAAGAGCTGAGTAGCTGGACTGCAGCGTAACTTGCCACTGGTGGTGGCTGTGAGGCCAACAAATACTGATTTGGCACTCCTGGGCTTATAAAGAGTCACAAATTTGTCTCTTACTTGGTAAAATTTCCCTTGGGCTGACTAAGCTTCTTGTGATGCAAAGATCAAGCAAGTTCTAGATTTCAAGCAAAGAGAAACCACCAAAGAGAAGGACCAAAATGTTCTCCATTGCTTTTCCTTCTTACTATTCCTATTCCTATGGAATGCTGCTTATATCATGGCCCATGTGCCAAAGTTCTTAAATAGCTGCTTGGTTGTCCTGTGAGCAAATGGAGGCCTTCACACTTCATCCTCTAAGTGCTCTCTCCTCCCTCGTGCCCAGTAGGTTAAGAAGTGTATGAATAAAATACACAAATGCGTAACATAAAAGTGCTTTGGAGATGGTTGTGTTTAGCAGAACAAATGGCCTGACCCTGGCAGTTGGTTATTTGTGCTGCAGGAGGCCTGGGAAGCCCCACTGGGTGAGGTATTTTCACAGGTCTATAAAAGAAAACACTTTGCTTCAGGGAACACCTTCTGCCCTCCTTGTGTCAAAGCCTGGAAGCAGAGTTGGACTGGGAATTGCCTCTTTTATTTGAAGTCAAGGAGCTGAGCTAAGTGGCCAGACTAACATTCTTTGGTCTCCCCAAACCTTCCTCTAATTATATCCTTACTTGATTTCTCCAAAGACTATATTGACACAAACAAGATTAATTCCTGGATTCTGCTGGTCATTGGCAGTAAATTGCATTTACTACCTCTAGGAGTGCTATGATAGTCCTACTCCTTGCATGGGTGACACAGTTCACTGTGTTTGGAGAGGTGAATGCCATTCACTGAGTGACGAAAGGTAAGGTAAGAAGGCAGATACCAGATTAAAGTAAATGGGGCTTCATCCACCAGATATAGCAAGAAAAGATGGAAATTATTTTATAGATTTTTGAAGAAAAACTTGATCCTACAGCTGGAAACTGGAGTTCAAAATAGAAATCACTGGGAATTTTGCAGGAGGAGAAGTCTCCAGATGGACTGTAAACTTCCAACCTGCTCTCTGGGCTGGAGAACTCAGTGTGTCTTTGGTAAGTATTTTCTCTACATGCTTTTAGATGCTGTGGTGGGAGAAGCAGATTCGAAGCATATGAAAAGTTCCTGGTCTTGTGTAATTCTTGGTATGTTGACAGAGCAGTAATGAAAGGCTGTTTCAGCTGACCAGTTGGAATATAGATAGAGAATGTGCATGTGGTGAGGAGATCTGCATTCAATTACCATCCTACCACAGACTGGCTGCAGACAAGACAATTATTCTGTGCCTCAGTTCCCTAATTCTAAAACAATGAGCTTCCTTTGTCTGACTTGTCTGCTTAGAGGATGCTCCTTGGGGCACTGATCATCTCTTAGAATGTTTTTCGTTTCACTGATTAATACAAAGCAGCTCTGACTACCTGAGTGCTACTGGAATTCTATTGCTCCCACTCAGAAGAAGTGGTTAATTAGTTATCTCTGGGTTTCATTTTTGTTTGCTTTATCTAATCTTGGCAAAAATGCTTTATTCTTGGATAACATCATTGTATGGAGTACTTTTGAAAAATTGTCTCCTGGGATGTCTTTATTTCTCTTTTATCCCACTCCATCCAAATTGAAGGATGTCAGCAGTGGCAGCCCAAACTGCTGTCCTGGGCCAGACAGACAAACTTCTCTTCGACCAAAAAATTTTGTTATGGATGAGAACATATGATTAGCACTGCAGGGTTGTTTCATTGCCAGTTATCCCCCTGTGCATAAATTGATGCTTTCAGATTAGGTATGAGATGCCAAAATGTCACTAGTCTAGGTGAATTTTAATGCAGTCTCTTGTGCATGTGTGTTATTCACATTAAAAATATCACTTTGGCACAGAAGCCACTTGGGCCGACTTAAGAAATGTTTCACAGATAACAAGGAGACGTAACAGTCAGTGGAAGCATTTCCAATCTGGGATATTTAATTAGACCATATGACTGAAAATTCTTACGATCATCAGAAGATCAACATTCCAACATATTCTTAGTTATATCTATTAAATATTCCCTTTTTTGGTCCTAAGTGTGAATGTTTGGAAAAATGTTAAATTAACACAACCCACTTGACTTCACTGGCAAATCTTACAAAAGGAGGAGGAAAAAATGTGGAAGCCACTGAAAACCAAAGGGTTCTTGCTTTGGAGAAAAATAAAGTTCAAGCCAATGCTACAGACTGGCTGGAACTCTTCCACAGTTTTAAAAGGAAAAGACCCTATTGAAGGCTCTCTTCACAAAACTCCTTTGCTTCCTTTGAATCAAAAAGGAACCAAGCACACTTAACACTGTGTCATACAGATTTCTTTCAGAGAAGCCAGCTTTATCTTCGAGTCCCAGCTAGTTAATCTGCTCAAACTCATTTTTAACTTAAAGTCTGAGAAATTTGACACCACCACAGGCACTTAAAGTTTTTAGTCTAAATGGAATTTGCTGACAATACTCTCAGCTAGGGCACTGATATAGCAGGGTTGGTTTCTCTCATTAAGTTTGGTAAAACTGAATGTTTTCCTCTTTCAGGGAAACAGAAGGAAGGGGACAAGCAAAGAATTCATTTTCTCTCTCCCTAGATCTGCAAACTGTACTTGCTACATCTATATGATATCTTCAGATACGTGTGCCATAGCTGAATGATGGGCAAATGCAGTTGTCTTGGAAGTGTCTGGGAAATCCTGCGTTCCCCTGCCTGGAGGGGAGCGCTCCCCTCCCTCAATTGCATGTTTTCACTTGCTCTGCAACAGAGGTCTGGCTATAAATCCAGGAGCCTGGGTATATCTACAGTGTAACGGGGGTTGGCTTCCAAAATATAGATAGTGAACTATTTATGTGAAACTCCTGCTGTGGCTGGTTGGAAATCCCAAATATGCACTGGAGCATGGTCAGACTTGTGCTGCATTTACAGGTTACTATAATATCCTCTTGCATTTCTACTCTTTGGGCATTGCCTGATCACTGAACAGAGTTTCCTGGCAAAAATCTTTAATCACAAATGCTGCGTTACTCTCCTGTAACTGTTGAAGTTACCTGAGCTTTGTCAAATAATAACAACTTTATTGCCATGAATCAGGCAGCATTCAAATGTATCCTCTCAATTTATCATGTTTACTTCTTCAGCGTAATAAATCTGTGTTATATAACACTTACCAGACATTGTTTCTATCACACTGTTCTTCGCTTTCATTTTCAAGGGTTGGGGTGTTTGCACTCTTTGCACTCCTTAGCTTTATATTAAAGAAAAAAAAAAGAAAAAAAGAGAAGAATACTGTATGACCCTGTAATCATGCTGTAGCCATGACCAGTGTTCTTTCTTTAGGATAGAAATTGAGATTAGAGACTGAAGGTTGTAATAAAAGTAAATTACACTCTATAGTTGTCTTGGCTGGTCCCTATATGGAATGGGCACTAACTGCAGATGTAATGGAAGCTCTTTACTTTGGGCTGCTGAGCAGAACATAACTATGCTCTGGTAGAAACAGTAATAAGCATATTTACTGAATTTTTCCAGCCTCTGGTTCATTCAAACTCCCCCTGTCAATCTGAACTTCAGCTCTGCTGAACTGAGAGCTCAGGACAGAAACCTGTGCCTCCCACATATGCACAGGCACTCTTTGTTTCTATTTCATGAAAAAGGACAAAATTAACTGCAGGGTGCAGAGTGACAAGATTGTCTTTCTGATGATTGTCTTTGTAGTGAACCATAAGAAGGTTTAGGCTGGATATTAGGAAAAGGTTCCTCCCCAGAAAGTTGTCAGGCATTGGAACAGGCTGCCCAAGGAAGTGATCACAGCACCACGCCTGACAGAGTCCAAGAAGTGTTTGGACAATGCTCTCAGGCACATGGTGGGATGTTGGAGACTGTCCTGTGCAGGGTCAGGAGATGGACTTTGATGATCCTTGTGGGTCCCTTCCAACTCGGGATATTCTATGATTCTGTGATTCATCTGCAGGGTCAATCTGGCATCAGTTGGTACCTATTTCTCTACGCCTGTTTGCATAACACAGAGTTTCCACCCCTTTATCCATCACTTGACTTACATGAAAACCAATAGCACTCTGTGGATGGATTTCATTCAGCAACAGTCAGAAGCAGTTAATGTTTTTAATGCTTTAATGTATGAAAGTGAAGTTCTCTGCCCCCACGAGTGGTGTTAGAAAAACGAAGGTGCAGAATTTTTGCAGTCCAACCAAATGTTTGGTCTGCTAGTCTGAACAGCTTGTTAGTTTGAAACACAGATTGTACATTTTAGCTGCTATTAAAATCAGTGAAATTGCTAGCTTCTCCTTGTTTATTCCACTAGCTTATATGTTATTTCAGCCTCTAAATACAAGACGATAAAACAGCTGCTGAGTTTCCAAATCTGAAATTTCCCCAGCAGCCAAATGCTTATAGCCCTGCTGCCTTTTCCAACAAGCATAAAAATGTAAAGGCTCAGATACCTGTACAAGTTACCACAGAGGAATAAACCGCCTGTGTGGTCTTTTGCCGACACATCTAATTCATTTTTCTTGCTCCTGAGCTGAGTGAACTGATGCTGGACTAAAACGCGTGTCAGTGTTAGTGCTACACTGTGTCTGACCTCTTGGCTTCCTCTCTCCTGAGGTGCTCAATCTCTGTTTGCAGCATGAAACTCACAGGCTTTTAATGATTTCTGTGTTCATGATCAGCAAAGACATAAGCAGGATGAAGATGATAATTCGGTCTGCCTGTAGATTTGGAAATATATTATAGTGGCTCCCTTTTAGAAGATTATCTTCTAATCTCAACAGATTAGAAACTGAATTGCTTTTAAAATGAGTGAATGAATTTTTTACATTCTGAAAAAACCCCAACAAAACAACAAAAACCAACAACCAACACCGAAACTAGAACAAACAAAAAAAGCAAAACACCAAGCCCTCACCTGTCAGAAAGAAAAGAAGGAACAGGCTCTGGGAAATGGATCAGTGTGTGTTCCTTCACGATAAAGTTACTTCCCAAACATATCAAAATGCAGTTGTCTTTAGGCACCTTCGGAACTTTACCCTGAAAGGAGCCTTAAGGGTTTTACAGAAAGATTGCAAGCGAAAGAACGAATGGGGAGGAAAGCACGAGGCAAAGGGAGAGGTTATCTTTACTCCCCTTATGCAGTGCTGCTCCTTGCACTCCTAATCACCTGATAATAATCCGAACCCCGCAGTTCACCTCCAGTAACTCACTTTCCAAACGCATCAGCTGGGTAACTCCATCCTTCACTCATTTCCCGGGCCCTGCCCCACAGAAGCTATATAAGCTCTCTGAGGGTTTTGCTGGTTACAGTCCGTGGCTTGTAAGCTACAAAAATCTAAATGTAGGTCAAGATGAGTTAAAATCTTTTAAACACAGCCGGCTGCTCTTTCCTAAACACGTCCCTGGAGCAGCTGCATGAAGGATGTTTACAATTAAAAAACAACCCTCAAGCAGCCAGTTAAGAGTGCACAGGATTATTCTGGCGAGCAGCATTCATTAGATGTCATATCTGAAATTTCATTATCTTAAGTTTGATCAGATTTAGCTCCAGCATCTAAAGAAGTGGAACTATTCACTTGCAGCATCCTAGAGGGCTCTTAGGACAAAGGCCCAGCTAGAAGATAAATGGTCCCAAAACGACTGTGGGGACAAACTGTGGCTAGGAACAAAGTGTGATGTCACGCTGTCTTCTGCTGGGATGGGAGATCCCTCACTTCTTTTTTTTCCCCTTTCCTTCTTGTTCTGATTTGTGCGATCAAAACCAACAACCAACCAAACAAACCAAACAAAAGAAGCCAAAACAAACCCCCAAAACAAACTAAAAAATCAAAACAAACAAAACCCCCCCCAAAACCAAAAAACCCAGGAAAAATGTGAGCTCTGCTGAAAGTGAGTCAATCCCTTGAAACCCAGCAGGGGCACCGTCTGCTCTCCTTATGGAGCTCAGTGGCTTTCATCACGATTCAAGTGTCTCCTACTCCTCCCTCTCAGCTGAAGGCAGATGTGGGNAAATGTATCCTCTCAATTTATCATGTTTACTTCTTCAGCGTAATAAATCTGTGTTATATAACACTTACCAGACATTGTTTCTATCACACTGTTCTTCGCTTTCATTTTCAAGGGTTGGGGTGTTTGCACTCTTTGCACTCCTTAGCTTTATATTAAAGAAAAAAAAAAGAAAAAAAGAGAAGAATACTGTATGACCCTGTAATCATGCTGTAGCCATGACCAGTGTTCTTTCTTTAGGATAGAAATTGAGATTAGAGACTGAAGGTTGTAATAAAAGTAAATTACACTCTATAGTTGTCTTGGCTGGTCCCTATATGGAATGGGCACTAACTGCAGATGTAATGGAAGCTCTTTACTTTGGGCTGCTGAGCAGAACATAACTATGCTCTGGTAGAAACAGTAATAAGCATATTTACTGAATTTTTCCAGCCTCTGGTTCATTCAAACTCCCCCTGTCAATCTGAACTTCAGCTCTGCTGAACTGAGAGCTCAGGACAGAAACCTGTGCCTCCCACATATGCACAGGCACTCTTTGTTTCTATTTCATGAAAAAGGACAAAATTAACTGCAGGGTGCAGAGTGACAAGATTGTCTTTCTGATGATTGTCTTTGTAGTGAACCATAAGAAGGTTTAGGCTGGATATTAGGAAAAGGTTCCTCCCCAGAAAGTTGTCAGGCATTGGAACAGGCTGCCCAAGGAAGTGATCACAGCACCACGCCTGACAGAGTCCAAGAAGTGTTTGGACAATGCTCTCAGGCACATGGTGGGATGTTGGAGACTGTCCTGTGCAGGGTCAGGAGATGGACTTTGATGATCCTTGTGGGTCCCTTCCAACTCGGGATATTCTATGATTCTGTGATTCATCTGCAGGGTCAATCTGGCATCAGTTGGTACCTACTTCTCTACGCCTGCTTGCATAACACAGAGTTTCCACCCCTTTATCCATCACTTGACTTACATGAAAACCAATAGCACTCTGTGGATGGATTTCATTCAGCAACAGTCAGAAGCAGTTAATGTTTTTAATGCTTTAATGTATGAAAGTGAAGTTCTCTGCCCCCACGAGTGGTGTTAGAAAAACGAAGGTGCAGAATTTTTGCAGTCCAACCAAATGTTTGGTCTGCTAGTCTGAACAGCTTGTTAGTTTGAAACACAGATTGTACATTTTAGCTGCTATTAAAATCAGTGAAATTGCTAGCTTCTCCTTGTTTATTCCACTAGCTTATATGTTATTTCAGCCTCTAAATACAAGAGGATAAAACAGCTGCTGAGTTTCCAAATCTGAAATTTCCCCAGCAGCCAAATGCTTATAGCCCTGCTGCCTTTTCCAACAAGCATAAAAATGTAAAGGCTCAGATACCTGTACAAGTTACCACAGAGGAATAAACCGCCTGTGTGGTCTTTTGCCGACACATCTAATTCATTTTTCTTGCTCCTGAGCTGAGTGAACTGATGCTGGACTAAAACGCGTGTCAGTGTTAGTGCTACACTGTGTCTGACCTCTTGGCTTCCTCTCTCCTGAGGTGCTCAATCTCTGTTTGCAGCATGAAACTCACAGGCTTTTAATGATTTCTGTGTTCATGATCAGCAAAGACATAAGCAGGATGAAGATGATAATTCGGTCTGCCTGTAGATTTGGAAATATATTATAGTGGCTCCCTTTTAGAAGATTATCTTCTAATCTCAACAGATTAGAAACTGAATTGCTTTTAAAATGAGTGAATGAATTTTTTACATTCTGAAAAAACCCCAACAAAACAACAAAAACCAACAACCAACACCGAAACTAGAACAAACAAAAAAAGCAAAACACCAAGCCCTCACCTGTCAGAAAGAAAAGAAGGAACAGGCTCTGGGAAATGGATCAGTGTGTGTTCCTTCACGATAAAGTTACTTCCCAAACATATCAAAATGCAGTTGTCTTTAGGCACCTTCGGAACTTTACCCTGAAAGGAGCCTTAAGGGTTTTACAGAAAGATTGCAAGCGAAAGAACGAATGGGGAGGAAAGCACGAGGCAAAGGGAGAGGTTATCTTTACTCCCCTTATGCAGTGCTGCTCCTTGCACTCCTAATCACCTGATAATAATCCGAACCCCGCAGTTCACCTCCAGTAACTCACTTTCCAAACGCATCAGCTGGGTAACTCCATCCTTCACTCATTTCCCGGGCCCTGCCCCACAGAAGCTATATAAGCTCTCTGAGGGTTTTGCTGGTTACAGTCCGTGGCTTGTAAGCTACAAAAATCTAAATGTAGGTCAAGATGAGTTAAAATCTTTTAAACACAGCCGGCTGCTCTTTCCTAAACACGTCCCTGGAGCAGCTGCATGAAGGATGTTTACAATTAAAAAACAACCCTCAAGCAGCCAGTTAAGAGTGCACAGGATTATTCTGGCGAGCAGCATTCATTAGATGTCATATCTGAAATTTCATTATCTTAAGTTTGATCAGATTTAGGACCAGCATCTAAAGAAGTGGAACTATTCACTTGCAGCATCCTAGAGGGCTCTTAGGACAAAGGCCCAGCTAGAAGATAAATGGTCCCAAAACGACTGTGGGGACAAACTGTGGCTAGGAACAAAGTGTGATGTCACGCTGTCTTCTGCTGGGATGGGAGATCCCTCACTTCTTTTTTTTCCCCTTTCCTTCTTGTTCTGATTTGTGCGATCAAAACCAACAACCAACCAAACAAACCAAACAAAAGAAGCCAAAACAAACCCCCAAAACAAACTAAAAAATCAAAACAAACAAAACCCCCCCCAAAACCAAAAAACCCAGGAAAAATGTGAGCTCTGCTGAAAGTGAGTCAATCCCTTGAAACCCAGCAGGGGCACCGTCTGCTCTCCTTATGGAGCTCAGTGGCTTTCATCACGATTCAAGTGTCTCCTACTCCTCCCTCTCAGCTGAAGGCAGATGTGGGTTCACTGGCAACACTGGGCCTTCTTCTTTGTGAGTGTTTAAGGCCTGAGCAATCATTTTAAATTGAAAGCAGATACAGTGATGCTATTACAAGATTGTCTAGGGCAGCAATTCCCAACTGGTAAGACATGAGAACATTTACAGGAAAGGGGTTTCATGAAGCCTAGGCTAGAAATCATCACAAAAAAGCATAAGCATGATGCAGAGCAGCATCTCCTTAAAACAATGCATAAAAATGTGGAGAAGAAAACTCCTTTCCAAAAGGTGTTGGCGGTACAGACTTCAGTCAGACCGTGGAGAAGACAAAAGCAAGCTTGTGCCAGGCTCTGTGTAGCTCTTGGGTTTTCTTGTTCTTTCTGTATTCTAATGCCAAATAAACATTTATCTGCTGAAAGAAAACGTTCATACAACAAGCACCTTTCCTTTACAGCTCATGTGCCCATGGGTATGAGGCTGCGGGATTCTGTGCACTGCCATTTGAAATCAACTGCAGCCAGCCAGCCATGCGCTTCAGCAAAGATCAGGGGTGTATGTCCATTTGCTTTTGGCTAAAGAGGAAAATATCTGGCAGTCCAGAATATTCCACAACCATGCACTGAGAAGGAAGAAGCCCAGGATGTAATTAGCTGGAGGTAATTAGCACAGTATGTATGTACAATTGAGTGTTAGTATTATGAGTAGTGTTACCTGTGAAGTAAACTGACCAATACCTGTCTTTAAAATTTATTTGTACCAACTCATAGGTTTCCTTTACTTTACAGTTACTCTTAAAACTTCCTTGAAACTCTGTTGTGACTTCATAGAAGAGAAAATCTGGAGAGAGAGGTTTAACAGAGACAGGACTGAGGTACTCAGCGCCTCTGACAATAAAGTGGCTCTTCTTTAGGACTCCCATTTCAGTGATTCCAGTTCAAATAAAAATAAATGTCTCTATTTATCTGTTTTCAAAGTCCCAGAGCTTCTAGAACAGGAAAAGCATCTTGTTCTCCTAACAGAGTCAATCTAAAGAAATTAGGAACAAAAAACTATTGCTGCCTCCTCTCAAAGAGGCAGCAGCAATTCCTCCCAGTTCACTCACTTTGTACTGCACATGAAAGAGTCAAAATTGATGGCTCCAAGTTTTCATGGACTCATACTGGTAACTGCTCTCACCCTTTGCACTCTCATCCTTCACTGCCTCCTTGTGCAGCCCGCTCAGGCTGCAGAACACATGCTCCACCAATGGCAGAAAAATTCACCTCAGAATCAAAACAAAAATATCGAGGTCTTTGCAAATATAAAACTTGTGACATCGCTGCAGTGAAGTGCAGCTTTGCTGTGACTTGCTTATCTTGGCCGCATTTTTCTGAGTTGATGGCTGTTGAGAGGAAACAGTGAGGGGAGAGAGAATTCTAACCTGGACTGTGGTTTGCTCTATCACCCCAAAGGTGTCTCAGAGCCTGGTAAGGAGGCACGTTCTCTGCATCTTTTGCTTTCCTTTTTCTGTAGCAGTTCAGAACCATCTTAAGTCACCTAGCAATAATCTGATCACAGCACAGAAAAAGGCAAGAGGACAGAAAAGAAAGGCGTTATACACAGAACCTGGATTTTTTTTTTATGTTTATCCCCATGTATGTTTATGATCTGGCTATCAATCCATTTCAGATAAATAGTTGGTTGGGTTTTTTAAATGTGCAAATTTAAAAAATTAAATACTAGCATAAAAAGGCTTTAAGTCTGCAATGTATCTGATTTTCCTACCTCTCCCCTTCAGGGCCACAGTTCCACATTATGAAACAGCAGTTCTAAGGTCTTACTATTCAAGAGGATTCAATTTGTCCCCATGTCTCATTTGCTCTTCCTTCTACACTACTTTAGCACTTAACACAATTAACTGTAAATGGTTTATTAGACTAAATCCCCTGTCCCAGATTTGGGCGTCCCGTGGCAGATGTGCCAGGGCGTAGGCTCTGGGAGTGGGGGAGGCAGGGGCATCCCTGAGGCCCCTGTCTGCCTGAGAGGGTGCCCCGTTGCTGGCACTGGGGCAGTGCGTGGCAGGGCTGCGGCTCACACAGATCCCCACGCTCTCCGTACGGACTGCCCTGCACACCCACCTCCCTTTAGGCATCCTGTGTAAGTCCCATGCAGACCTTCACATACATGCCCTGCGCACTCCCCCTGTGTGCAGGCTATGCACTCACCCCAGAGCACATGTACACATCCCGTGTGTATTTCATTCGTGTCCCATGCCAGCCCATAAGCATGGGGCCATCAGCAAGGGACCACGCGTCCCCCGTACCTACACTGCCTATGACCCCCATGCGCCCATCACACAGCCACCACATGGCTCCCCTGTGCCCAGCACATACAGCACCCGTGTACACCCCTACGCACCGCCCAGACACCCCCAGACCCAGCTGTGCACAAACACNAGCCGAGCTCGGCACAGCACAGCCCAGCTCGGCACAGCCCAGCAGAGCGGCAGGTGGGCTGCGGGCGGTGCCGCTGCGGGGCTGGGCTGGGCAGCGCTCCCGGAGCCGCGGACAGACGGGGAAGCCCGTGGGCGGGCACGGGTGGGGGCACCGGGGCATGAAGTAGGCGGAGAAGGAGGAGGAGGAGAAGGAGGGAAACCTGCTGCTCCGGAGGGACGAGGTAGCGGCGCTGCAGCGGGCCAGCCGGCTGCGGGCACATGCCGGGCTTGGAGCACCGGAGCCGCGGGATTCCTGCGGGTGCCGCAGCCCAGCTCCCGTGCCTTCCCCTGCGAGAGCGGCAGCCGCGCTCCTGCAGGCGGGAGGGCTCACCTACGGCTCCCCTCCCGGACCGCGTTAATCCGAGAGCGAGCAAGCCTGGTAGTAAGTACTTGTCATCTTTTATGTGTGATTTGCTACAGTTTTATTGTTCTCTGTTGGCAGGTAGCAAAGGGTTTTGAGGAAAATGTGTTTATAGGCTCGGCTGTAAGGATAAGCTCTCTGGTTCTCCCTTGGACTCCTGAGCGTTTCAAATACAAAGGTGCATATGTGGAGGCACATGTGGGAATGTTCCTTCATTGCACTTCTTTAATGTTTCAGACAAAATTATATCTTGGAGTTGTTTTTTGTTTTTTTTTTTTTTATTTTTATCTTCTGCTGTTCTCAGAGTAATTTGTACCGTGTTGCACAACATGCTTAGTGTCTGAGAGAAGGATAAACCCTGGTGGACACCACTTAAACATACTGCATAAGGATGGGGGAAGAAGATGGATATTTAAAATCATTAACTTGGCAGATGGGGGGAAATCACTTCTCTGCATGCTGCTTTCATGCCATGGAGCAATACACTTTTGGGGATTCTTTGCCTTTTAATCCTCTTTCCTGTGTGTGCACATCTGGACTCTGGCGTGGCACTGCACCCTGCACTCAGCCTGGAAGGGAGTGGCAGACTAGCAAGGGGCTGGAGACCAGGGATGGAGAGACGGAGAATCTTTCCCTCCTCTTACAGTTTAAAGATACTTTTTAGCCCCAGCCTTGTCTTCTGCAGAGTAAATCCAGACGAATACCTCTCCCAGAGTCAGGAACTGGAGTCAAAAGTGTTTGGAAGGCTACATTATGCTCTCTACAAAGGGAATGGCTGAAAGGATAAATGCAAATACCTGAATCCACACACCCTACTTCCAAGGGGATTCCAAGCACTGAACCCTATGGGCGGTGAGCGTGGATTTGCGTGACATGCAGAAGGTGTGTTCCTACTGAGACTCTCCAAAATTATGCTACCTTTTTGTGGGGTGCTGGAAATACCATTTCTGGCAGTGAAGCTGTAAGGAAAGCAGTAATTCCTCTTGCATTTTAAATCCCTAACAGAATTACTGTCCACTTCCCCCTACTTTCTGTGCACATCTTTATTTTATTTATTTTGCTAATTACTTGAGTTTTTTGCCAAATATGATGTGTGTCTTCCTGTGCAGCTTTATATTTGCTGAGATATTCCTGGAACTAGGCTCTAAGAGCGCATTTTAGGAGCCCTCAGTTTTTAAACCAGAATTATATTTACTAATAACTGAATAGTTAATTTTCATCTGGCACATATCCAAAGTATTTTGTTTCCTCAAATGATACTGTTCTTCTTTAGCTGGTCACTGTGTGCACTGTAGTTTGATAACACGTTTTCATGATACACTAATGTTGCACTCATCCTTAACACTTTGCGTTCTAATGCTGGAGGAGAAGTGTTTTAACTTCAAAAGTAACTGGAGTGACTTTGTTGGTTGTAGTAGGAGAATGTTTGCTACCAAAGGATGAGTCACTAGAATGATAGGCAGCATGTCCTGTGCTGGTGTGGGATGTATTAATGGCATTTAACCTTTTTAGATAGGCATGAGCAAAAAGAAAATGCTTGGTTAAATGTAACAGTTAGGATTTTATATAAATGTGGGAGGCTCACACTAGTTAATATCACTGACCCAATTTTTATTGGTCTTGTAGGGAAATCTTAATAGGTGTGCTGCAAAGCAAGTTAGAAATCTGATACTTTGCTCCTGCAAGCATCTCTCCATAGCTTTAGTTGCTTTGCTGTGTGGCGCAAAGGAGGATGAAGGAAATAATTCAGTGAAGTTCTGTTGGTTTGCTTGTATAATGCTGAAGGGGAATGTATGAAGTCTGAAATAATCAGGGATTACGTATTGCCATTGGCTTAAGTTAAATGTAAGAGTCGCATCATTTTTCACCAGGTTTTGGTCTGTTTTGTGTTCTCCCTGGCTCCTCCTTTAAGTTCATTAGGACTTCCTCTGGGCGATGATCCGATTTTTACAGTCAATCAAAATCCATACCAATATCCTTACGCAGTCCAAATACACTGTATTTAGAAAGACTATAAACCAACAGCTACAAATTACTTTCAGAGCCCTCCTAAAACAAAATGCAGATGTAAATAGAATTCAGAACTGCTCCAAAGGCTGTCCCTTAAAGTTGTGGATGTCTAAATCCAGAAAATGTGCTCAGAAGCTGTTTGCGAGCCATGTAAGGAGGTGGCTGAAGTTTTTGGTTGGACTCTGGAGAACTGTAGCCACAGTCTGTGGTTGTTGGACTCTTCTAGGTAGTTGGAGTTCAGGTCTGAGCATGGGCTGGAAGTGATCCTGGTTTTGTGGGCAGACTCGTCTCCTATCCTTCAAAAACTTGTCAAGTTCATAATAAAACATGCTGTGGTGGTTTGCTTTTGCTGTGTTTAGAGTTATACTCAACAGCTTTTCCAAGCTCTGTTCCACAGGTATGAGTTAGGAAGTAATGAAGGTATATTTATTTTTTCCCATTGGTTGGTTAAAAACCTCTTCTCTTTGAGGCTAAATTACTCTTTTTCAGCTGCCTGTTTGAAGGTAGGTGTCCTTTCTCTCACTGATCTGGAAGCACATTGCTGCATCTGTTACAGTAGACTTTTTAAACTTTTGCAGTGGCATCTGCTATGCTGGACAGGATCGTAGCAAGCCCTGTACAGCTGCCTTCATCCTCTTTGCTTTTGGAAATGCTTCTGTAATGTACACTAGGACTATGTACGTTGTTTGGATTTCAGCACTGTGTGCAGAGAAGATATGATTAATCTATGTGCTGGGAAGTATTCATTAGTGAAACCATATGGATTCAGGTAGAATAGACTCTGGGGATTTTGTGTTTTTTGGTTTTTGATGGGTTTTTTGGTTGTTGTTGTTTTTTGTTTGGTTGGTTTGGTTTTTTCTTCTTTAATTTAGCACAGATTTAAATGTTGTCTGTGATTACAGTGTGGGTTTTGCTAAAATCCGGGTCTTTCCTGGACAGTTGTACAGGGTCTATTGAATGTGCTACAGCAAGGTCTGTCTCTAATAATGTCTTTATTAAGTGTCTCCAAACAGAGAGTAAACTAATTGCCAGGCTAACATGTCATTTGGCTCTTTGAACAAGCTACTGAACACTAACTTATGAATGGAAACTTAAAAGGTTCATTAGCAACCTGCTACATGAAAGAAATGCCAAAATGAAATGAAAAGACATTTGTAGTCCTGCTGTTGCTATTAAAGCTGATATAGAATTCAGGTTTAGTGTTTGTGGGAATCTTGACAAATTTCATAAAGTTTTTTTGCCTCTGGAGTTTCAGCAGCTGCTCCCTATATAAAAGCTGGGAATAACTGGTTCTGCTTTAGTAGGAATGAAAGGAGAATTGAGCTCTATAGAAATGAGAAGATTAGAGCTCCATGAGGCATATACCCATTTAATGCTGCTGGAAACCAAACTCGCTCAAATAATCCTAACTCTCACTTCTGGTGAGCAGAAATTCTAGGGGGGGAAAAAATTCCCTTAGTGACTTATTAACAAAGGCTTTTCAGGTTTGCTGGGATTTATCATGTGAGCCTAATCTACCTTTTGTTCATCCAGTTGGCAGGCTTTAAGATTTAAAAGGGTCTGCAGCGACTCCTCCCCCAGACTCCTTATTTAATTACAGAGGCTTGGTGCATTATTTACCTTTGAGTCTTCTGTTTATGTGGGAACAATGAGTTGGTTTAGCATTTTGTAAAATATTTGTGAATGCTGCATTATAAGCAGGGAAAAGAAGGAAACCCTGGCTATACCTTCAAATTTACACTGACCTATATGGGTTCAGTCAGAGTGTCTGAAAGTGAGGCCAGTCCTACATAAATACTTAAGTACAAATACAGGTGTGTAATACAACAAATTGCCCTGTCTCTGTATGCAATTCAAAGGGCTTACATGAGGGTTAGTTTAATTTGCTTCTATGAGAGGTCGCCAGCATGATCAGATGTGCAGATCAGGCCTTTTAGGCACCAATATTTTTTATATTTTGCTTTGGTAGTCCAGCAAAGACAGACTGGTAACTGTAGTTCTCTCACTGGTTCCCTCAGTCACTTCTCCTCCCCCACTCCATTCATCCCTGTAGCTGTGAGCATCAAGTTGCAGATAAAACGACTTCTGAGAGAGCAATGGGATGCAGCTCTTGCCAAAGGCAATTAAGTGCTTAGGATTACAGTGTGCTTTACAAAGTGTGTTCCTGCTGAATCCCTTTCCTCTTCTGCTTGCTGGCACAAGGCAGTTTCTTGGCACTTACCTTTGTTATAACAAGTCTGAGCATTTCTAAACTTCATTACAGCTTGTCAGCTCTCTGAAGAAGTCTAGCAAGCTGCAGGGGTTTTGAGGACAGTCTCTCTGGTGATTCTTTAGGAAGAGTCAGCTTGACCTTGTCACCTCTGCTATAATTGGATTAAATTCAGTCACTTGCCAAAAACATGGCCAGCTGATGGCATATTAATTATTCAGACTGAAGTGCTGTTTTCTCGGCATGGGTTCCTTGGTACCAAAGACATTTTTAGGGCTTGTGATGCAGCTGATGTGCCACAGGATACAGAATTGTCACAGAGGGATGTTTTCTCTTTTCATCATAAGAGGGTTTAAACAGACCATACATTCTGTGTGAAAGTAGAAGGTATAACCTGTGGGAGAAGAAATGACTGACTCTGCTTGCCAGTTGTGCATCACTTACTGCCGCTTCTTGCGAAATGTGATAAATGGCTGAGAGTCCACAGACATCCTGGCTGAGGAAAGTGAGTGATGGCATGTGCTGTTTTACACACCCACTGCAATTTATTTCTAATTATTGCACAGCAGGTTAAGATCATTATTCATATTGTCTCTTTAGTGCTTTTTCTGTTATTCTTCAGCAGTCTTGTGATCTGAGGTATTTGCAGAGCAGCAGGATGATATCTGAACAGAAAAATGTGCCCAAAAGGACACTGGAACTGTGTAGTGAAGGATAATCTGATTACCGAGCCTGTAGTTTTCATTCCGAGACCTTTTATATAGTCACTAAACCAGTATAATCCAGCTTTCAGTGGGAACCACTGCTAAGTAGCAAAAATCACTATCCTGATTGTTAACCTCAGGAAAATGCTAAGGGATGAGTGAGTAACGAGGAGCCGAGTAGCAAATGCTCTCACAAAGAGGATTCGAGTGGCTGGAGTGACACAGTGGTACTTGGTACGGCACAGACACTCTGACATGTTCCAAATAATGAAAGGATCCCTGTTATGTGAGTTAGCTTATCTGCCTGGAAGTACTGCAAGTTTCCTGTTTACTGCCAAGGCCTGTAGAGAGTTGCACTTTGCAGTCAGAATGGGTCAGAGGAACTAGAGGTCCCAGCTCTTTGCTCCTATCAGGACATTGTTGCATTTGATTTCAAGGTGATGTTGCTTTCTCTAAATTCTATAAACAGATGAATACTTATGGTGCAAAACAATAGATAAACAAGGTGAAACAGGGATGTGAGGTTTTCCATATCTACTAAGTGACAGCCACAATTCCATTTGTTGTGTAAATATGCAGTGCAAATAATAATAAGGATGCTTGCTTTAACGCTCCATTATAACATAGTTGTCTAATCATATTTTTGGCACTGTTATTATGAAGTTGCTTGTTGATTAATGGAATAGATATATAATTCCATTAATTCTGTAACATGGTGTAGCAGTTTGTTAAATATTAAAGGGGTTTTTTTCCTTCACATATTTCATTCTATGTATTTGGAATCAGTGTCATTAAAAAGAAAAAAAAAAGACAAAACATTGACCCTCTCTCCTGAACAAGAGTTAACAATTTGGCTGGGTGAAAAACATAAAGTGTAAAGAAGTTCTGTAAGAAGCACTGTCGAAGTCTAGGTCAGGGAACCACTGTCTGTATGTTCTTATGCTGTTGATTGTATCACAAGGAAAGTTACAGACCAGAAGCAATAAGCAGGCTGTGTTTGAAATACACAGAAAAGAGAAATTTGTCAAGAATGGCTGCCTTTACTCAGGTTGTTTCCCTCAGATCTCCTAGAATCATTGCTTTCCCTCGGTGGAGGAAGAGGAAGGTCTTAAATCAGCGCTTCATGTCTGAAAATGTTAATTGGCCCCTGATCACTGGTTCAAGTTCTGCGTGGTTTTGGAGGTGAGAAGCCTTTGTCTTGTGCAGCGGAGGTTTACACCAGTGCTGTGTGGCTGAGGTTGGTGATACCTGCGGGTGCTGCAGCTGTTCCAGCGCTGACATTCTGGCCGTGGTGGCCTCAGGGGTTGTGCCTTGGGCAGAGCCTGAGAGACCATCACAGAGGGAGCCCTGGCTTTGAAATGAAGCAGCTGCCGTGCGGGTGTCTCACCCCCAGCACCGGAGCAGTGCAGCTCCTCTGACCTCAACAGAGCTGCAGCATTCATGGTTTTCAGAGATGTGGGAGCGAAACTGCGCCTGTGTTCTTTTAAATGGTCTATTTAGCAGCCCTTTTCCATATGCAGTCTCCATGCCAGTGACAGGAGCTTCCTGGAACTGACAGGGGACACAAAAGAGCCTCTTCTCTGAACCACTGGACCTTAAGAATATTGAAAAGATGTTACAACAAGCCTCATAATAAACCATTGTCAGGCTCTCTCTGAAGGTGCCTGCAGTGCTGTCATACCTCTAAGCTTTCCAGAGGGGGTGTGATGACCCCACGTGGAAAAAAAATACAAGAGTAATGGTTTGGGTGGCTGTGAGGAATTCTGTGGTGCTCCTTCCCCTGGCTGTAACTTGAAACCAGCTGGAGACATTTAGTGCTGACTGAACTCGTGTAAGAGGCAAGCAAATATCTGAGGATGTCAGGTAGGTTTTTTAGGAAGAGATCTTGGCTTGTGAATCTGTGTGTCTGGGTGCATCTTTCTCACAGACAGGGGAGGGGTGAAGGATGATTTGTTTCATTTTCTTTTACGTTTCCCTTTCTTCCTACTCATTTTCCTGTTCCTTTGCTGTACAGCAGGTTTTCGTGTTGCTGTGAAAATGCCCGTGCTTGTGAGTGGAGCGAGCACGTTTGACTGGAGGAGGATGCTGGTTTGTGTGGTCTGAGCTCCAGCGTTCCAGCCCTGCCAGGGATGTGCCACAACAGCCTGTGGTGCTCTGGCAGGAGAGGCTGTGCGAGCCCCCTCTGTGGCACTGCAAAACCAGCCTGGAGGCAGAGAACTGCGATTTTATTGCTTTCTTGTCAATCGGTGCAGACTTCTCATCGCTGGCTTGGGTACTGAGGAACAAGACCTACCACAGACAGGTGTGAAGGCACTTACAAAAATACTTATTCGGCCCTTTCCGTCATGGGTCCCTCTTGCTGCGCAGTCAGAGCAGGTCACAGACAGCAGCAGCTCTGAGGGTTCCTGTCCCTCAGCACGGTGTCCCCAGCCCTCAGCAGGTGCCCCCTTCTTTCCCTAACTCCAGGTGTTCTCCGGCTGACGGCCCCTTTTTGGTGCCACGACAGGCTCCGGCAGGTAGGGATTTTTCCCACTGGGGCTCCCCTGGTGCCAGAGCTGGTGGAAAACCTCTGGGATTGGCTTGGGATGGCTCAGGGGGCACCTGTGCCGCTGGTCCCTCACGCCCTTTCCCCAATGTCCCGGTAGGTTACGTGAGGGATGTGCCCCAGGTGTGCCTGTGGGGTGGCAGGCGGTGTCCGTGAGGGAATCCCCTCGCGCTGAGGGGGCAGGAGCTGTGCCTTTGGCAGGCTCCAAAGCTCTCGCCTCCATTTTGCCTCGGTCCTCACCTGTGGGATCAAGCCTTTATTGCAACTGATGAGGAACTTTATTCGAGGTACACACTGAAGTCGGCCTGAATGTAGGTACTGGGGTACTTATTGATCAATTAAGCACATCTCATGCTGAGTAAAGGTTAGTAAATGGCTGTTTGAGGTGGGTTTTCTTCAAATGCTTCCAAACTCAGCCAGTGGAAGTATTGCTCCTTCATTTTATCAGAAACTGTGCCTTTATTGTGTTCAACTCAGGTGACTAATAAAGTATTTAAGGTTTTTTTCAATTGATTTAGTTCTTATCTGGTATGGAACTCAGTTGCATTCCTTTTCCAAGGTATTTCCAAGGCGTAGCTGTGGATTTTGGGTGGTCCTGGTTAGCAAGAGCAGAAGGGGGGCTCTGTTCTGACCGGGCCACAGTGACAGCCAGAAAATGAGATTACAGCAGTCGGCTCCTTGCATGGCATCTCACCAGCACGGGCAGTCAGAGATGGTCGGACAGTTCTCCAGGTAAGATAGCATGGACCTTGCTCACTCTGTTCACCACATGCTGACTTTAAACTGAAGGCAGTATCCTCTAACTGCAAATGCTTCACCACCTTTTTGCTTTGTCTCAGAGGGTAGAAGTAAACATAAATGTGTAAGTAAGTTTTAGTACTTCATATTATATTGGTTTTATATGATACTTTACTTTGCTAGACAACGGAGGTGGCCTTCTTTGAAGTTGCTGTGATGGTTCATCGGTGCCTGAGCACTGTTCAGGGTCCCGTGTGGGTGACAGGTACCCCGTTTATTACATTAGCAACGTGTGGTTATTGATACTGGAGTAGGGAATTGCAGTAATGAGCCTACTGCTCACTAAAGTAAGGAGAAGGAGAAAAAATGTGTGATGTTTCATGTCTGTTCATGCCTGTCATGGTTTCTGTGGTGAGCAGAATTCACTGTGTAAAATTCACTGTGTAACTTTCCAGTGCTTGTTCCTTTCTAGCTGGTTTTATTACAAGCATAAAGCTTGGAGATAGACTGTGTCAAGGGCAGGAATAAGAGAACTTTGTGAAACTTTGTTAAGTTTTTATCTGTGTGGCATAGAATTTTTTCCCCTGAAGAACCAAACAATTTTTTTTTTTAAAAAAAGCAAACTGTAAGAGTAACAAGATGGTGAACTAAATCGAATCTCAAAACAAAGGATTTATTGTCTTGAAAAGCAACTTGCTGTAATTGCATTTCTTGTGATTTTTTTTTCCTTCCATCCAAGCTTATGTTTCACTTAGAAGACAGGAAATACAACTTTGCTGATTACTTTTTTTTAAAGCTATAAATAACTTACTGTCTTCAAAGATGGTGTTAATTTAAAAAAATGCTTCTGAAATGAAACTTTGATGAATTAAAAATTAAATTGAGTGAGTAGACTAATTACTTATGGATGTCTGTACTGTGTGTACAGATGTTAAAGGTGCTTTTAGAGGAAAGGGTGTTATAAGAAAAGTTCTGGCACCTGTAACTGATCTTCATTGTTTTATTTGCTATTCTTTGCTGTTTGTATCTGTCCTTGTCCCACTCTCCCTGCCATGAGAGTTAATGAATGTTTGTTTTCTATCACCTTGCTCCTTTTCTGGGGTCATTGCTTATCCTCAGGAAGTGGTGCAATGTGTGGGAATGCTTTAGTCTATTTAAAAAATTAATAACATTAGAACTGCCTCAGTGTTCCAGTCAGCCCACTGTTCAGTGTGACGAGTCAACAGGAGAACCTTCAACAGCTGCTTTTTGAGATCCACTTCTCTCCCTACTTCTTCAGTTTCCACAGCTCTTGTGCTAAGGGTATTAGAGGATGTGTACCTGTTTAGTCCTTTAAGTGTCTATTTATGTACCTGTTGTCCAGAGTTTAATCCCTTTTTGAAGCCATGGACTTCCTTTGCCTTCACAGCCTTGCGTGACAGCACATTCCAGAAGCTTGTAACCTGCTGGGTAAACAAGTGGCTTCTATTTAAATCAGTTGATTTCTGGTTGCAGTGAGTTACTGCCATGTTCTAGTTTTGTAGGATTGGACAAATAACAGTTCTGCATTTAGCAGCTATTGGGTTTTTTGTTGCACATGGTCATATCCACACTCAGCCTTCTCTCCGAACTCAGGAGTCTCAGCCTCCTTAGTATCTCCACCTGCTCCATTTCTATTTGGTTGTGCTTTTTGGCAACTTGCTACGCCCTTGGTACGTGGAAAGCAAATCATAATACTCAAGTTGTGGGAGTGCTCAGGTTGTGTGAAGCGGCAGAAATGCCCCATCTTGTTCTCTTTCCAAGGATTCTGATGATGTTGCTGGCTTTCCTGACTGCTGTTGAACACTGGACTTAAGAGAACTGTCAAGGAGGGCTCCAGCTTCTCAGTAGGAGTAGTTAGAATTGATAGTGCCTTGAGGAATTACTACACTAAAGCCTACCTGCCAACTTTTCTCCCAGTCTGTTAGTTTTGTCATTGATTGATAAGCATGCTGAGAAACATCAGTCCCAGGAGTGATCCCAGGAATTGCACTGCTGATTCCTTTCCATCTTAAAAAGCCTGTTAAGATCTGTCCTTTGCTTTCTTATTCTTTCTAATGTTTGCACTCTGTTATGTTCTGCATTCATTACTGGGAAAGAAGTTGGACTTGCCAGAGCATGGTTTCCAGGTTCTCCTTCACAGCCCTTCCCGTAGCTGGGAGTTATCCAGGCAGGATTTGCAAGTCTTCAAGTACAGAGACTCTCTGTGGCTCTGGTTTACACACCTTGGCTAGTGGTTCTTAAATTCATATTTGAGTTTCTTCAGAACTTGTGTGAACATTGTTCTGTCCCAGTGATTTATTAACATCTAGCTTCTTTGTTTGGTCTGGTATTTCCTGATTTTGCTTCAGCTTGGTCTGGCTCCTCTGCCAGATTTGCAACAGAGAGTGCAATGAATGTGGAAATCTCCCTAAAGATTTCAGCAGTAAAGATTGATGTAAAGAATTCATTGAGCTTCTTTGCTACAACTGCATCATCCCCATGTGCCCCTATTACACCTCTGTCATCTGGCAGCTGGGCTGCTTTCCTAGCTGGCTTCCTGTCCATGATGTATTTCAAGAGCTGTTTACTAGTATTTACAGGCAATTTTTGGATTGTCTTTTAGGCCTCTTAATTTCCTGCTTACATTTTATTTACCGTATTTTATAGGCATCTCTGTCTTGACTTAAGCAATCTGTTTTCTAAGAGGTGACCTATGCCCTGCAATACTCTCGTAACTCTCCCTGAGGCTTCCTGCTTTTTGAACCGCTGCTCTTCAGCATCCTCTCTTTTGTGCCACATCCTTGCATGGTCCTCTTTCTTAAATAACTGTGCCCTGGTTTTGTTAGGTGACCCTTATATCAGTGCTGTTCTTTTGTGTTACCTAACAAGAAGCCTTTATAGTTTTCTCTGGTTTGGGCTGTACACTGTACTTAGAAGTTTCTTTTCCACTGCAGAATTGTATATCTAGAAAAATGACTGGTATATCATCATCTTTTTTTTTGTCTCCACGGAGGCTGTTACTGGGTATTTCTAAACATCCTCATGTGTTGTTGGTGTACAGTAGCTATTAGTATTGTAACACTCTGTGGAAGCCACCTATTAAAACTGAGGGGCACCAGCTGGGCATGAAGCCGTTCTAGGTGCTAATGGAGCTGGATATGTTCTTACCTTTTGCATACACACAGTATGTGCAGTGATGATTAAAACCTTGCACTCCTGAAATCCTGGGCTGGATTGTGTGCAAAATTCAAAACCTATGCACTTAAAACATCTGACAAGAAGATAGCCTTGCTTTTCCAGTTTTGCAGACATGAAAATAAAACCCACCTGAAGGAGAATACTCTGTTGTTATATGAGAGGTCTCTGTGGACATGTTTACAGGAGCTGAAGAGTGTTTATACTTATTTCTGTGCAATTACTGGAAAATTGTCCTTATTCCATAAAGCATGTGCATGCATTTGAGGCAGCAGTACAGATGTTTACTCTCCACAGATGCACTTCAGAGGGCTGCTTTTACAGATGCAATCCAGCATTGAAACAAGATATGCAAACAAGTTATTGTTGATTAATATTGCTCAGCTAGCTGAAGCTCATATTAACTAATAAAACCTGGGCAGATGAATAACCTGGTACTGTGTTCTCTTTGCCCTGTATCAGTGAAGGTGTATACGTTCTTTCTAGTAGGAGCACAGAATTGGAGTGTTTGTTGAGGTTTTGGTTGGAGCTTTTTTGTTTTGTTTTGGGTTTGGGTTTTTTGGTGGCTTTTTTGTTGGTGTTTGTTGGTTGGGGTTTGTATTTTATTTTTCTTTTTCACTGAGGCACATCCTGTCCCCTGCTATAGCCATCCTTGCCATCTCTAAATAGATTCACCCAAATTTGCAGAGCCTCTCTGAGCCTTTTCTTAACCAATGAGTGCTGGACTGGTCTTGCTTCAAATCTAGCTATGTGTCTGTGCTTTGTTCTCAGAAGTCTTGGATTCAAGCCTACTACATATCTTCCTGGACCAGAAAGCTGTTGGAAGTGTACATGCTGTCTCTGGGTGATGACTTTACTGATGAGTTGCAGGAGTTCCCCATCATGTGATGAGCTAGACAATGAAGTAGAGTTGTGTACTTTAAAAGTTACTGCAAAAAAAAACCCTGAAAGTGAAATTGAGCAGAGCAGTTTCTTCATCAAAGCTGACTGAAATAACATGTGTGGTGAAAACCTGGACCTCATCACTGCATTGTGGTACATGCAAGGGAAATGATGTTAAGTGAAGCAGTTGCTTGGCACAACTGGACCTCACCATTCAGAAGGCTTCTTACAGCCCTGTATCTGACTAATCCAAGTTGGAGCGATTTCTTATCAAATAAAATTTCAGTGGCTGTCAGGATCAGGATGTTGTATGATCATTGCCTTCTGTTGAGGTATTCAGTTGTGGTATTGTTCTCAGTGCCAGGCTTTGGAAGTTTTTTCTTATTATCTAGATAAATTTTCTACTTTGCAGTTGGAATGGTAGGTTTATGTAGCTACTCCAGCCAGACTTGTCTGGTATTTAGGTATCAATAATTTCAACAGTGTAATAACTCATGGTTTTGTAACTCTACAATACATTCTTTAATTTGAATTATTTGCAGGATGTCTACTAGAATGTTTTTCAAATGGTATGGTCAAATACATGGTTCTTACTACTTTCATCACTAGGTTTCAAAACACTTTACAAAGAAGTATCAGAGGGGAAGGAGTTTGGAAGGACTTCTCTAAGGCCTGAAAAAAAGGTAAGCAAGGTGAATCTTCTGTTTCCATGTCTGAATGCAAAGCTGTCTTGTTCTAACTAAAATCAGTTTAGGAGGTCACTGAATAAAACTTGAGAGAATACACTTGCATTACCTATAATGCTGGCTTAGTCTAGATTTAGCTTAATGTTTGGGGGGGAAGAAAAAACCAACAAAAAATATCTTAGAAATGCAAATGGACCCATGAGAATGGTTCAGTATTATCAAATATTGAAGTTCTTAGCTTTAAACTGCATGCTTCACGTGCAGAACTTCTGAAGTTCATTAGAGAATTTTGTGGGGATGAATTTTTTAGCCTAATTCACTGTCTCTAATGTAAGATTTTTTTCCCCTGTACTTGCAAATTAATATTAGTTCTCTTGGTTCAGGTGTATTAATTAGGTTAAAAAGATGTAATAGAGGCAAGCCAAAATAATAATTTATTCCAAAATGAGACTCAACCTCTGAAAACTGTTTGTATGTTAATTGACTTCCTGTTATCTGTATCTGTTCCACTCCATCTGCTGATCAAGAAAGTTTTAAGGTTCTTATAAACTGGACATGCAGCTATTACTAGCTGCTTTTGGAAGTCTGTAGCATGAAAAATAAAGAAATAGGGATAAAAATAACCCTTCAGACTTAATGCATGGATTCCCTATACCGTGCCCCTTCCAGATGACAGTTATTCACACTCTTCCATCTTCAAATGAGATAGCTTAAACATGGTTTGTAGGAAGACTGTTCTGCAAAGCTTCCAGGCTTATAGGAGACAGAAATACTTCTGGAAACTAAAAAAAAAATGAGCTTACTAGAAAAATTAGAAGTTTTGAACTGTTTGCCAAATACTGAATCTCAACTTGTGAAAACAAAACCTGAGTTTCGGTTCAGTGTCAGAATTTGATGCTGTTCTTTTGAATGGCTCTGGTTAACTTAAATTCAGAACAAGGGCTGACTGCTCCCTTTTGTATTGTGGAGTTACGTAGCACAACAATTAACTTGGAGTTATGTTATGCCAGCCTTCTGTGGAAACACAGAGGAAAGCCTTGTTGCTGCCCCTAAAGAGTTTTGTCCAAGATGAACAGCTGCTTGCTTCCAGTGCAGTGGTTTTTATAGATATATTTTTTTTAATAGGGAGATGTACTGAACTGATAAAACTGAGTATTTGTTATTTGTTTGGGGTTTTTTTAATCTAGAGGGATTTGTTGTGCTTCTACTTTATTTTACTGCTTTTCAGGTTTGCTGCATGTTTCTTTTCAGCTGTGTTACGATGTACTCAATAACTTGTTAAAACAGGTCTCTCAGAAAGCCACGTGGTTTTTTCATTTGAGAAAGAGAGGAGACCAAAACCACATGTAACACCTCTTTTTTTTTTTCCTCTCCCTCCCCTGATCTGTTACCTTTCTTTGTGCTTTAGAAGAAAGATGCTCTCAAATTTGGATTTCTGCAGCTTCAGTTTCCCATCCCTGGGTTTCAGTATGTCTCTGAGATACCTTCAGCACCTGGTACTGCTGGTCTCGCCCTGAAAGTATTGTTCTGTGTCATAACAAACCTTGTAACCATCTTACACAGAGCTCTGTGTGGATTTTGGCTATAGTATGTGCACATGTATATATTTATATTTTTAAACCTATTTTTCCCAATCTCCAAATCATTGTCATGCCCCATTTAATTCTCTCCAGACCCTTTCAGTGCCCTTTTAAGGGTTTATATGGGTAGCTCTCCTGTCGAGGCAGAAGCCTGTGACTCTCCCTGGCTGTGTGAGAGGACTTGCTTTTGCTTCAGTGAGGCAGAAGACATTTTCCATTATGGGTTTGTGTGTCAAAGTGAGAGGCCTTGCTCGGGCTTCGAAATTCTCAGAAATGGTAAGTTTAAACCAAACACTGGGGGGGAAAAATGCTAATGCTGTATGGTTTTTAAAGAAAAAAGGAAAAATGCAAAGGAGAGGAAGATCTAACTAGGCCCTGGGGATCCATCTTGACTGTGCCTTGTTACCACAGCTTTATCCTTTCCAGTTCTTAAAGATGCTGTCAGTATTGAACTCTAATGACCTGATTAATGCATTGGAGGGATGCCTATAGGTTGTGGTTATTGATATTGTTTCCAGATGGCTTCCTGGCAGGCAGATTGGCAACAAGATGTCATCTTTGTGGTGATGAGGAGGAAGAGTGTGGATTTTTTTGCTCTTTATTTTTATGGAGCTTGTCTCAGCAAATAAATACCAGTCTTTGGGTCAGTCAGTCTGAAAAACAGTAGCCTTGTGGTGAGCTGAATTCTCTAGATTTATTGGAGTCTATAGAGTAATACAGGAAAAGGATTTGATATCTATATTGCTTGCAGAGGCTTAAAAGCCCTGTAATACCTGCTCCTCCTTCAGTCAGCGGGGAGTTGTCTTTTGAAGCTGTGTGTATCCTGTGCACATGAAATCTGTGGGATAATCCCACACGTGCTTCTAGGGGCAAATACTGGATTTCACCGGACTTAGTTCAGAGAACTGAGTTCACTCAATGCAGCAGGCAGGGGCTGTTAAAATTCTTGAGACACCACTGCGTAGAATTTTCTTCCTGTATTTTTCGCTTCAACCAGGCAGCACTGACCGGGCTCAATAGAGTTGTGAAAGGGTTAAACTGAATTACTGATGGTATCCATTGGGTCAGACTAAATGACTGAACTGTCCCTTTGTGACAGCAATGTAGTGTCTTCTGTGCCACCAAGAAATAGCTTCTTTTTGTGGCAGTGTTTTCATGTTTTGTCAGTGTTTTGACATGTACATGATGGCCACATGTACAACTGGTTCCACTTAACCCATGAGATTGAAATGGTTTGTCAAGTGGCTTCTTAATTTTATTGTTAAAGCAAAGATTGCCCTCCAATCTCCTTTTCCTTACAAACAGGTTTCTCTCATATATCAATACATAGAGTATGGACTTGTTGGGTAGAAGAATCAGCTGAGAGACTGGGAGTGCCACTGTGCAGTTTCTCCCTTGGATCTGAGTCCTTTCAGTCCTGGAAAAGTGTTTCATTTCTCTGAAGGGAGAAGAGCCAGATCTGGTGAAAAGTCCCTATCTTAAAAAACTGAAAATTCACTTTGTCTTGGTGGGATTTGCAAGCTGTGCTGTCTCACTATTGCTAACTTGTTTTAAAACCAGTTCAGCTGTGTGTAGAAGAGCTGTTCTCTGTGCAAAGTTGTTCTTGTGCATGGTAGCGTACAAGGAATGAGATGGAAAATTCCCTGGATTTTTTCATCCACTATTTCACACCATTTCCACACAAATGCTTGATTCTATTTACGGACATGCTAGGGCACGATTTTCTTGCTTTGTTATCTGTTGATCTCTTTTTAATGTCAGAAGAGATCAAGGTGGAACGAGATGTGTTTTGCTGACCTCAGGACCCCACATGCCACCAGTGGGGCTTGTGAGAAAGTGCTTCATGGAAGGCTGATGCTGTAGCTCTCAACTGTTATTGAACATGTTTTAACATCTAACCTAGGGGGAGACCATTGCGATCTTGGACTTCCAGGGCTAGAAGAGAGGGAGATAACAAACTGCTAGAGGAATAAAAGCTTTGGCCAGAGTTTCAAGCCTTAATAACAGTTTTTGTTGTGAGGAAGCTCTGAAATCGCAATGATTCTGAGCCAGGCTGTGCTGTAAATCTGAGATGTTAGAGACAATTTCCCCATAATGTTCTGAGATTTCTTACAGAAAATGTGGTTCTTATTGCAATGTGCCTCCTCGTTGCAAGAGGACTGTCAGCTGGTTCTACTACTGCTTGCAAAAACAATGCTGTAAACCCTGTTTTCTCTCTTAATCATCAAATTAATGTTCTCCTAGACTGTGAAATAGAGCCTTCCATTTAGACGTGGGTTTCATGGTGGGCTCAAAGGTGCTGCAGCCTCTAGGCTTGGTGGGGTGCAGTGTAGCAGGGAGAGGCTCATGGTTTTGGCAAAGCTCCACTTCTCTGCTTCAGTTAAATTCAGTTTGTGACCTGTACTTCATCAGCTTCACTCCTGAGTCCTACTTGCTTCTTTCTACAGCCAGGTCAGCAAAAATCCCATAGGAATTTGAAATGATGGATACAGGACACAATGTGAGAAAGCTGCCTCCTTCTGCCGTGGTTCTAAACCAGCTAAATCCCTAATGCATGATTTGTGTCTTGTGTATTTCTGGCCGAGTGTTTCCATGCAGTAATTAATGGCAACTGTCTGGTGATCAGTCTGTAGCAGAAGGATCACTAAAGCTTTCTGTGAGAAAGCTTTCGAGGAAAATCAGTCTTCCAAATTCATTTCACAACTTCAGTTGTCTTTTGAGGACCCACAGAAGCAGTCAAAGTCTTGTGCTAGTTTGGCTTACAAATTCAAATTAATGGGGACAGAAAATACATATCAATGTCATTGGCTAGTGTCTTCCAAGGAGAAGAAATTACTCCAAAATGGGTTCATTGCTACAGATGTTTGAGAGGGGTAGGGAGTGTTTTGGCTTAGTCTATCTAACCCAAGGAAATCTGAAATAGAGATTTATGTTTCTAGCTTAATTCTTAAAGCTGTGGGAAGGGAGGGAGGAAGGGAGGTGTATCCAGTGGTATGAGGCTAAAGGCACATTGCCCAGATTTGCCCTCAGAAATGGAAGCACAACGTTCAGTAACTTCAGAGAAAACTGCACAACATAATGGAAGGATAATGTGGCACACAGAAGTGTCCAACTCCAGCACTATCCTTGCAGGGAATGAGACCCAGTGGTCCAGGAGGGCCTGGCCAGCCTTATTTTCAATAGCTGTGCCCTACAACCTCTTTCATACTCTGATAATTTAGTGAAATTAGGCTTCTTTAGTTAGTGGGAAGCTGCTCCTCTGCCACATTAAAAGCTTCTTCTCTGCCATATGTCTATAAATATATTCACCGTTCATTTTCCATGCATGACTTTTGTGTCTCTGGTTTTCCCAGCCTCTTGTTACTCAGAATTGTATTATTTGTTTTCCTGTTTGATTTGGGTTGTTTGATATCAATTAACAGTATGCTATCAAGAGTGGGGCTAAAACCCAAAAGAGGAATGTTTAACATGAGAACCAAAAGGAACCTGGAGGGTTCATACACATGGAAGCTAACCTGATTAGGTTGCAAAGCTGCAGCTTTTGCTGTGGCACTGTTGCTCTCCAGAAGCACAGCTGACCCTTTGCTGTGCTCCTTTGCCATTGGTGCCAGGGGAGGTTGGAGCACTGGTGCCTTATGCACACATTCCCTGGAAATGCCCTGATCTCACCCAGTGAAAGGTGAGCTCTGGCAAATTAAATTAGCACCGTGCTTCCTAGTTCCTTGTTTTATATCCCCATTTTTAAATTCCTGAAAATCAGCAGTGTATTTAATTCTCTCCTTGGCTATGTCTTTAACTTTTTCCTCAGGAAACCAAAATTAGCTGTGCAAAATATTTCTTGAAGTCCATCATGGCAGTGTGTCATGTTTTACACCTCACAAAAGCTGTTAGGTGGTATATTATGGAGATTGAAAGAAAATACAAGCCTGCTGTATCAACAGATGGAGGAAACTGGTTTGCTATGAGGTTCCTAAGAGTTGTTCATATTTCCATTTGAAATGCTAACTGAGCCCAGTGAGTATTACTTGTGAATTGTCCTGCCTCCATCAGTCAGCTTGCTCAACGAAAGCCTAGTAATAATGCAGTTAGTAATAATGCAGGGAATGTTTGAGTAGTGTGCTTTCTTCCAGTTTCACCCTTTTTTAAAGCATCATTGTACATACAGTTACTTTGTCCCAGTGGGAGACATAAGAAGGTTTTCATTAATTCTTTGTTGTGCAGCTCATTTGCTTAGGTAGTGGCAATTGCCTTTGTGTTTGCATTCGCCCACCTTGGGAACTCTGAGAGCTACAGCATGTCTTAGACTACTGTGTTGACATATCTTCTGCTTTCTCAGCCAACCCAGAATGTCTGAGGTAGTAAGAGAATAAAATAAAACTGTTTTATAACTCCCATTCTTCTCTTCACCAAACTCTCATCCAAGCAGATAAGATTCCATCTCCCCCCCGCACTGGAAAGTACTGTAAACTCCCCTTAAAGATGTTTCTTGTAGCCTCACTTTAAATTACATTTATGGGCAGTATTAAAAACTTGGAAGCTTGTCTCCTGTCTGCTTAGGTGGAGGTCTATAGCACACATTTCAGTTACCACTGCAAAGGCACTTACAGATTAACATTTGTTTAGTTTGCAGAACTGCTCTGGTTTTCGCCTGTGCACCAGACTTGGATGCAGTGAGGGCAAACCCAGATTTGCTCTCTTTCATTTGCATAATATAACCTTGAAGCTTCCCAGCTCCCCTCCTGTTTTCTGTTTCCCAAAAGTATTCTTGTATTTGGAATTTGTAAACACAGGGTTTGGGATTCCATATGCATCTGGAATTGATAAACTGTTGGTATTACAAAGATGTAACCCTTTATACCTCTAACCTAGGAATGCTCTAGAGAGAACTTACAGGCACATCTGATGTAGATGCAGGCAGATTCTGAGCAGCTAAAACCAAAGTGAAAAAGTTGTTGTTGAATGAGTGGAATTTTCATTGAAAACTATGTCACTTGGGGGGGTAGGTGGGGAGGAGTAAAAACTATAGAATCTGTTAGGCAATAAATGCAGCCATAATATTTTTGGGCCAGGAACTGAAGAGGTGTGAGTCAAATAAAATCTGTCAGATGGCATTAGCGAGGGAGAGAACCTTTTGGAAGAGACACGATAGTGAAGGGGGAAAAAACCCACCAAGCAAAACCCTCACCCCTAACAGAATCTTGGATTAGTTGAGGTTCAGTGAATGGCTTTGTTGAAAACACAAGAAAAGAATTTAAATAGAGCAAGCTTGATAAGGTGCAGGGCATCACAGATCTGTTTCTATAGTGACATTGTTCAAACAGGCTTAAAGGAACATGAATACGGTCCGATGAGCTCTATAGAAGACATCCGTCTTCCGAGGGGGATACTGCTGTGGGTTGTCTGATGTTTTCCTCTGTTAGTTGGGTTTGGAGAAAAGGTAGTGAGAACTGCTTTCTGCATTTTGCATGCCCTCCCCATTCATTTTTACTTTGACTGTTGTAATTGCTTTAAAAAAAATTGTGTTCGGATGTTTTTAGGAAAAAAAAAGAAATAGACACCTCCAGCACCTAATTGCCTATTCCGAAGCAAACACAGCTTTACACCAGTGTGGGGTTCAAGTATGCATGTTCCTTCATGTCTGTGTTTATTCTCCTTTGATAAATAGGTGCAACTGAACCATTTACTTAAGTGAGCTCATTGTGAGAGCAGCACAGTACATTTTGTATTTCAAGTTGCCCACTGTCCTAATCATCCAGTATCCACTCGGGAATTCAACAGGCATCACCTTTTCATAACTGATTTTTTTGAAAAGCATGGTCAAGCTCTGATTAGAAAAAAGCTGTTTCATGTTATAGATTTTGTGGTGTTAAAGTTCTTCCTTCCATTTTTCTTTTTGAAATTGCCATTCTGCAGATTTTTCTTAGTTAATTATACTCTGAAAATAAGCACAAAACCCTTAAGTTATGGCTATATAGAACGTATTTTAAGATTAAAAGCATACCAGTAATGTCTGTCTATATTATGATGCATTTTATTTAAAACCCACACCATCTTTGTTTAAATAAAACAAAAGCAGTTCTTTGACTTGAACTTTTTAATATGGGCTGAATAAGTCACCTAATACGAACAGAAATTTATGTAGAAAACTGGTAAAAAAATCTCATTGTGGTTCTTTAGAAGCTTGACTTCAGTGCACAGGAGACTGGGGCAGTGTGGAAAGGCTGATTTTTAGGAGAATGGCCAGGGTTAGACAACTCTCAGACATGAATGGCTTTGTACGTTGGATGGATCACCTCATGCTTATCATTACCATGACTATTCTTCTCAAAGTGTTTGAGACCATATGGATTCGCTGGATCTGCACCCAGTCTGGATCTGGTCACTAATCTGTTTTCATCGAAGAACACGAGTAGTTTGAGTTGGAAATCTATGTTTTCTTGACCTTTAGAGTTAGGGAGCATTGTCTAGGGAGGAGTTTTGGCTTCAGTGAGGTATATGTATTCATTTTCCCCCCAAATCAGTTAGTTGACCCAAAATTTTATCTTTAATGTAAGTTGATTGCATATTGTAAAATATTAATTTTCTGTATTGGTTCAATAGCTGCTTTATGAAGACACATCCCAAAGGTACTCGGAAGCAGAGAGAAGAAAAGCAAATAATAGTGAAAGTGCAGTGTCTTGGCATGAACACACTAACTTTGAGCATACTATTCTAGTTAGGCTGTGTTTGTTTTGGTTAAGGAAACAGGCTAGTACAAACCTCCTGGAATAGCATAGATTTGAGTATATAACTTACACTGTGATGATTACAGTAAGCTTGGAAGAGAATTCCTTTTAAAATGATTATTTTTGCAGGAACTAATTATATTTTGTAATGAAATCCATTTTAGCATATTCCATGGGGTGGTTTTTCTCTCGGTTTGGCCTTTCTGAATGCCAACAGAGCAGATAATACTCATGAATTTCTTTCCCTTTCCCACTGCTATTTTCAAGGGATAAAGAAAGATTATATTGAAATTTCTTGTTTTATTTCTTGGGAGGAATAGGGAGCTGGCAATCACAGCCAATAGGGGAAAAGTTATTTATCTTTAAATAGCATGGAAGAAAAATGTCACTTTTAACTAAACTCTACTTTTAATGAAATACGCTGTTTTATACTGTATACTATTGTATTTCATTTAAAGTTTCCTAAAATAATGGGAAACTGAAAATTTGACTCTTCAGATCACTCTTTACTTTCCAAAGAGATTTCATTCCCAAGTGTACCCTACTCTAGCAGGACATTTACAAAGATTTCATATTTAGTCTTGCTACTGAGCTGTCAATCAGATGACAGCCTACAATTATGTGAAGGGGAGCTACAAAGGTGGGACAGCCAAGCTTTTCCCAGTAGCGGCAGATGGAAAAACGTGGGTCAGTGTCCACAAGTTGCAGCTTGAGTGCTTCCTGTTGAAGCTTGGCAGGGGAATGGAGTGGAGTGGTGGACTGGTTACCCAGAAATGCTGTGGCACCTCTGTTTGTGGAGGTGTTCAAGATATGTCTGGACAAAGCCACAGCTGTTCTGGTTGGGTGTTGATAGTTCTACTTCAAGTGGGATTTTGGGTTAAGAAATGTGTAGAGTTCCTTTCCAGATAACATTTCCTAGGATTCAGGCATTGTTATCTGTTTATTGGTTTTCCTTCTGTCCTCATCCCTGGGTAAGATAAAGATCTCTTAGAGCATCTCATAAACCTGGTGAGCTCTGTCTGTCTGGGGTCCTCGTTCCTAGAATCATAGGGTGGTTTGGAGTGGAAGGGACCTTGTAGCTCATCTCATTTCAAGCCCGCTGCCATGGCCAGGAACGCCTTCCACTGGACTGGGTTGCTCAAACCCCCAATTCATAGTTTATAAATGTGGACAGCTCATTTGCTTTAAAGTTTCTGAAACTGTTTCTTTCATCCCAGTTCTGCACTCTGCTGCCTCTGAGCCAACAATGGTACATTTTGACCATATTTTCATATGTGTTTTTTTATTTGTTTTTTCTTAATGTCACAACTTCTGTCTATTGATCTTTCATGGAAATATATTCTTACGTCTCTTATTCTCCTCAACAAAGAATTTTAGGAATATTGTGACATGAACCTAGAATGTATTTCTAAGACACCGTGTAGCCAGAAACCTTTGAAAAGTTGCATCTTGGAATAGAGGAAGGAATAGAGGAAGATATTCAAACTCCAAATTCTGGTCCTCTTGAATGCACGGTGATTTTATTTTCAGTCCTGATCCAGATCCCCCTGGTGCTTGGGCAAATGCTGGAGTTAATGAAAAGGGAAGGGTAAGAATATGAGAACAGGGATGGGGGGGCAGGAAGGAGGAGGTGAATGTTGTTGGAAACAGCTGATCCTTAAGGTGTGGATCCAAGATCGCTCCAGACTGGAGACCAGAAACCTGTTCATGTTGCTTTTCAAGCATGAACAACAGACATGGCTATTAGGATAAGGAGTTTCCCCTTAGAAACACAAAGATACCATCCTTTTACAAGCCAAGGGGTGAGGAACTCTGTCCTGGAAACATTAAATACCTTGACAAAAGTCGCTGTAGTTACCCCTTCTCACAGAAGCTGATGGTGGCACAGCTCGTGTGTTCTGAGTCCAGGGCATTTCTGCCAAGTCATGCTTTTCTTTCCCTGATGGTTTCCAACAGTCCAGTCAACAAAACACAAAGCTGGTTACCAGGGAGCCGGCAGACACCTTCGCTGTGCCGTGGAGGGAGAGCGTGTGCATGTTCAGTGCATTGGATAAAACTACAATTCTGCCTCCCAAGAGCCTTTAGAAGTAGTTTTCTCTCACTTGCTATCCAGGCAAACAGCATTTAACCTGTGGATTTGGTATCTTACAAGTGTCCTGAGCCAGCTTCTGTTTCGGAACCTGCTGATGCATGTGCAGAACCCAGAGTCTCAGTGGGTGAGAAGAAAGCAACCTTTACCCAAGCACCCTTTGAGGTACCTTTGGTTTTAAAGAGCGGATTAATACTGGTCAATCCTTGTCTGAGCTAACATTGAAGAACTGGTGAATTAGAGGCTTTCTTCTACTTCCAAAGGAATCTAGATTAGTTTTGTTTGTTCTGGTTGTTCAAAATAAGAAAATGACTTAAAGTTGTGTTGAGAGAGAAAAATCATTAAAGACTGAACAATCTTGCAAAGAAAGTGTCTTACTGTGAAACCTGACACCAGTGTGGGTTTTTTTCTATTGTGTGGGGGTTATATTTGTTCTCCCCTCCCATCCTTAGAGTCCCCTCCGTTTCTAAGTGATGTGGAAAATGTTGGTGCCAGAAAAAAGCTAGATGAAATATTGATAAATGTGGGAATCACTTACTTAGAACAGAGGCAAATTAGAAGGCAGCTGGTTTTCATCTTTTCTGTTAACTTGGGAGGTGTGTGTTTGTGTAAAAATTGAGGCTACTGGTTTATATCCCTCTATCGTGCTCTTGGAGAAGGGGAAAAAGCAGGAGTGCTAAGAGTGAGAATCAATCACACAGCTGTTCTTCAGGGTTCTCTTCATTATAGATCAACTTTCAAGAAATGGAGGGAATGTTTTTTTTGCAGTTTTTTGTCTCTGTCAAATAGCCCTAAGTGCTAGGGATGATATGAGAATAAGCTAGCTCGTGGTATGCTTTATTCCCAAAACAACTTTCTACTTGAAAAACTTTACTGAAGTGAAATGAATGTTCTCCTACATTTACAGCACCGGGGAGATGTGCTGAGCATTGTCTGGGCTAATTCTAGGTTAGCTATGAGAAAAGATTGTAGTAACAAATACAATTGAGGGTTAGAGAATCTGCATGCAATACGTTAATGGAGGATGTAATTGTAATTCTGAGGAAGAGCAATTGGTTTTGCTATTACTGTGGAGTGTCCTTTCAGATTGTCAGTTCCAGGGGTGGCCAAATAACACGTGTTATAATACAGACTGAGCCACAAACAATTATTCTGGTGTTTTCATAACATGTATCTGCAGCTCTGACTATAACTAAGGCTTGATAGAACTGAGAAAAATTCAGAGACGTGCAGAAAAACCATAGGAATGGAATGACAGCCACAGGACCAGAGAGTAGACTTGGATTCTTCAGGTTGGGGAAAAAACATCTTGCTTGGAGGCTGAGAGTGTCATAAAACTAAAAATGATGTGGAGACGGTAAACAAGGAGTAATCAGACATAGCTTCATTTGAATAAAGGAAGAACTCAGTAAAACTCAGACAAGTTTAAAACTTTTTTTTAAGTGCAAGGCACGTGAAATTGATTGTGGAACTTACCGCAATAAAATGTCAAGAAGGCCAAACTGGGTTCAGAAAGAGGATAAATTCATAGAGGTTAAACTCAGGGACTGTGAAACACAATGGTCTGACTTCTTAAGTCCGTAAACTGCTGATTGCCAGAAGCCAGGAGGGTGTATTTGGGAAAGAATTGCTGTAAGCTTACTCTGGCTTTGTGTTCTTTCCCAAGGCAAGTGCTACTGATGGTCACTGGAGATAGGATACACATAAGAATGAGACATTGGGGCATTTTTGCGGCTTGCTTTCCAACATCTCTAGCTGTCTGACTTCATTTACAGACATGATATTTCGGTAATGTTCCACTTAGTGATCAAACTACATCCTACAGTTTATTCTCTACTCCTGTCTTCATACATCAAGGCTCACAGTAGCTCTGTCTGCCAGAGCTTCATGCAGGAATTTCTCAGTCACTTATTCAGTGTGACTCCATCAATTTCATCAGAACAACCGCTCTGTGAGGTGCTGATCCTGATTCTCTTTTGTCACTTATGCAGCATCTATGCACTTCCATTTCACTTGCTATTGCTTTAATCATCTTGGAATCCTTTTCCACTTCTGGTTATTGAAGTTGTTTACTGTTATTATCCAAGTAACTTAGCTGTTGCTTCCCTATTTGGGACCCATGCTTCTTTCCAGCCTCTAACCTTTCTGATTGTCCACTTTGGGTTCTAAGTGTTGAAATGATGGGTGGGGGGGGAAATTTCCTGCTTTTGTTATGGAAGGAATGGAAGTGTGGTGCTCTGGTTCATGTTTGTGAATTTGAAGGAAGCAATACTGTAAGCTGTTAGTTCTGTAAAGCTCCCTTGACAAGTGACAGACAATTGTATTTCAGTCGGGCAAAAATGCATGTGAGATTTTCTCGCTCTGGATTGTGCTGGTTTAATCCTGTGAGTGCCATGAGTGAATTCCAGGTCAATGCCAGTGTCACGCTAGTGGTGTGTGAGCCCGTGTAGTGAAGCTGCAGGGCTCTGCTGTTTTGTTGACCTCTTTAGCGCTATGCTCAGAAAGTGTGTATTTTTTTGCCGCTCTCCCAGACACTGGGAGTGGGAACTTGGAAGTTTCCCACTGCAATCAATAGGAAACCAGCAAGTACTTAGGAATGAGAATTGCTTTGCTTTCTGGTATCTGGCCCACTGCCTGTTTTTGTGGTTTGTGTCATAGTCCAGCTTTCACACTCCTCTGGGGGTGAAGAGGTGACTGCTTTTGTCCCTGGCCAAAACATGTTAAAATACAGCTCTAATACAGTGTAAGCATACATAGCTCTGAGCAAGTCATCTTCTGGGACCAGAGGACATTTTTGTGTCTTCCTAAGAAGGCTGCACTGAGGAAAGTGAAAGAACTGCAGATAAACACAGGGCTTTTAAATTAGTGAGACAGGCTTCACCTTAAAAGGACTAGGTAAAGTTTGGGGACTGGACAGATACTACAGTTGCACTCTATTTCTATTACTAGAAGTTCTCCAACTAACTATTTAGCTTCTGTATTTGTGGAGACACCTTTCAAAGAGTACAGCAATTGCTGCAGCCACCTGAGTTGGCAGGCAGCCTGAAAAAAGAAGCCTTGAGGTGTTGAATTCCTCTCATTCATTCAATGGATGGCTAATTCAAATGGCATTGATACAGCTGGAAAGGTGAATGCTGTTTCACTGTGCATCAGAGCAGCTAGAAAAACAGGAGTGTGTGGGGAAGGTGAGTGGCATTGTGTTGGGCACTCTTTTAGCAGCACAGGCTGAGCTAAACCTTGGCTTCTGAGCCTCTCTGCAGCCCCAGTCTGCTCAATTAAACATTAACTAGAGATGAGCAGCAGCAAACAATGGAAACTATGAAGTGAGTAAAACGAAAAGGAAAAACAGACGTTTGTAATAACATCTCAACTGGACCTAGGCGTGTATTTGCCTGCTGGGGGTCTCATTCTCACCAAATTCTTTTACACCCTTGACTTGCAAAAAGGTTTGCCTACCTGCTGCATTTTGGATTATTACCCATCTGTCCTGAAGGAGAGACCAAGTGCATTTCCTACCTGGTAAGTAAAAGTTTGAGATAGAGATGTACATGCTGTAGTTTGTTACTGACAAAAGTAAAGAATTACTTCTATTTTTCATTTAATACAACACTTTTCATTTGAGAGAGCTGTTGCCATGTGATCTGACTTGTAAGGAATTGGCATTTCCATTAAGAATGGTTTCATCTGAGTTAGAGAACAGAGAAGAAATTTACTGTATGAACTTTAAGTTCATTAAAATAATTAATGAAATAATAAAGTTAAAGTTAATAAAACTAATGAAGTTTGTTAAAATAAACAATTTTGAGAGGCTGAGATGTATCTAAAAATCTCCTTTCTCTTTTTCTGTATCAAACATGACTTAATTCCTCTAATTGTGATTTTTACTTATGTCTTTCAAATTGCTTTTATGCTAAAGGACTTAAGTGCCCTGCTTGGGGGAGGAGACTGCTGGCCTCAAAGTGCTTCGTTCTGGAATGAGGTCAAGTGGTATGAAAGTGGAAGAGGAACGTAGTAAAGCTTTGCAGGACATTCACTGTCAATATGTTAACAGTGAATTCACTCTTAAATTCACTTCGAAGTCAGTTCTGCAGAAACAAGGAGCCAGTAGACTTTGGAAACTGTCAACAATATGGGAATGTTGATTTGAATAAATCCTCTTGGGCTGTGCCCTCCCCCCTCCCTTTACAGAAGCCTCCTGAAAGCAGATTCTTGTCCAAATCTGTCTGGACATTAATGAGACTAGATTTTTGCCAAAAGACCTGAAATGTCAAATAGCCGATCTAGTCCAGAATACGTTTTTTGGGTAATACGATCTTAATTCTAGTCATTGGGCCTTGAAAAGGCCTCCAGTTACCCCAGGGAGTTTGAATCACTGCTGGGTTTGTTGTCCTGGGTGCCCATTGCCAAGCACTGGCTTCAGAAACTGTGCTGGAGGTTTTTCCATCCCAACTCAATGGGTCTACCTTTTGTTTAGAAACTCAAACCCACAGGGGTAAAGGCAGTGGAGCTTTCTTGTGTATATGTAAAACTGTGTTAAGGCCACTTTAAAATCTGCCTAGTTTTACACTCTGCCTTGAGTCATTCCTTTCCCCTGGTGTATCACATGTACTTTCCAAAGAAAGGGGCCAAATGCTGTGAAACTTATTGGAAAAGTTTAAAATCTTTGACCTGTTCTATGTTCCACTTGTTGCTGTTTTTCTTAGACTTTCTACAATTGATAATTCCATTCAGTCTGTCCCATGTTCTTCTAATCAATTCCTGCCTAGATCTTTTTCCATTTGGCTGTTCTTGCAGACTTCTGATCTTGTTGCCACATTTTCATGACTTGTAAGTGTTATAAATTTTTAAAAGGGTGGCCAGTATTTCCCAAACTTTCCATTTTCCAGTGTCTGAATCTGAAAGCTGCCCAAGGCCATAAGCTGATACAGTGTCTGCTACTGCCCTAATGGATCCTGCTGGCTTTGTACAGCTAAATCTGTGCATCCCACCTCAGAGATGGCTGCACTCCAGGACTGTGTGTAACAAGTCACATATAAAACTACAATACCTGGAAAGCAGTTTGGGACGAAAAGGGCACGTTAATGTGTTGGATATTAATGCCAGTGGTTCTGGAGGCCTCGCTGTTCCCCAGTAAAACAGGTCCAGATACTGGCTTGGTTTCCCTATGGCTGAATTCAGCCAAGATCGTTCCTATCCAACTTCTTAAGTGGCTTGAAAACACTGAAATGAATTGCTTTAACACTAATAAGTAATTTCTATTACTGAGAAGGGTGTATTCACTGCCAGCATGGTACTGGTGCTGAAAGTGGATTACATTAACCTTTTGTTTGAAATCAATTGAGTTTACAACTCCACTTCAAAGCCTTTAGAGCTTTAAAATAGAGCCAGCAGAAACTGTTTAACAAGTCAATGCTGCCCTGTGATTTGCATTGTTGTAGCTTTAGTTGTGAGAGGGAAAGACTTCATTTTCCTGTACGTTCACTTCAGGCAGGGAGTGTGGTGCAGAACAATGAGCAGCCCGTTCAGTTTTGCCCCACCACTGGTTTGCTGGGCTTTACCTTGGGACCGACGTCTCCCTGCACATCGGACTGAATTCCTCCTGCGCTGTTTCAGTGTGCTCTCACTTTAAAGCTTGATTTATCGTTGGATTACACTGTCCTTTCGGGTTGCTTCACTTTTCAAAACTTTAGTTATGATGAAGAATCCCTTAAAATGAGTTCACAGAAGAGTGAAGCCTTTTAGACTTCACACATTAACTTCTTGCTCCTTTTGTATGGACAGCACATTCTTTCAGTGACCCAGGGAAAACAAGCACAGTGGCTTAAAACAAGGATGATACCCTAACAGATAAAATCCATAGGTTTGGGTTGGTTTTTTTTTCAGTCACTCTGTGTTTTCATGAAACTATCAAGTTGGGAAGCCTCAGTTTAAACATCAGCTGCTTCTTCTGAGATGAGTGAAGCATTTTCCATAAAATCAGGGTTTCTCTTTAACCCTCACACAATGAAGAGTCTTCTATCAATATAAATAGACAGAAGGCGAAGCAGAGAGGGAGAGGGTGAATAGCATTGTTTCACCAAATGTTTGCCTTGGCTTTCTTATTTGTGACTTAAGCAGTGAGGAAGCTGAAGCAAGCACCAAGATGCGTTTTGCCCTAGTGAAAGGCTGCATCAGTCTTGGCCCACTTTTTGAACCTTCCTTGGTCTGTCTGATTCCAGCTCAGGAGTAAAACTTCCATATTTCTCAAGGGCCACTGGCTTGGAAGAAGATTAAGTGAAACATCAACTCTGTGGAAATAAAAATCATAGCTGTTTCCGTTCTAGGACTGAGGTAGTATAATTTGTAGTTTGAGGAGAAAATGTGGCGGCTGAGCTACTCAGAGTCTATCAAAAATGCCACAAATGATGAAGAGCAACACGCCCTCAAATTGAGCCTGACTTCTGGTGTGTTGAGTATGAAGATTTTTCTGTGGCTCTTCTACAGAAGGAATCCCAGACAGTTCTGGACTTCCCTCACCTCTTTTCTCTTGAGGACAGGAGAAAGGGGAGACACAGACTCATTATGCTCCTACTGCTAAAAGGCCTTTTAAATGCATTGAGGCACTTCCTATGGATTAAGTTGTGTGGAAGACTGATTTTCATAGCTGGCTTGTGTGTGATTCAGGTAGAGTCTGAAGCAGAGTCTTCCACAGTGTCTGAACACCTGCGGACTCCTGGATTTCGATTCCTTTGGGGTAAGGTAAGGCTGGTTTTGCACTTTTTTCCTTTGGTTAGGAATTACCTTCTTCACATTAGCCTGAGAGAAATGCTTCAGCTGTTATAAAGGTACTGTTTTCTGAAACGGTTTTGCCTGAGAAGTTCTCACTCTCTCTAACCAATCCTGTCCCTTTTTTGGAGAAAAATGAAGAGACCTTGGTTGTCCTGTTCTCACAGGTGTTTCTGCACAAATAGAAGCAAAGTTAGAGTAGTTTGGCAGTGTGAGGTTCTGAAGTTTTGGACAGCCCAGGGCATTTGCTGCTTGGGGCTTCCTTGTTCCTATAGCAAATGCACAAGGTACTGGTGATGGAACCAAACAGATCTGGGTGTGGAAGTGGTAGTTCATGGATAAAGCAGCATGTCTCTCCCCACGACTGTTGTTTCTGTAAAGCTTGCATGCAGATTTGTTTCATCAAAGTTTCACAGTACTAGCAGAGACAAGGAGGTTTAAAGATCAAGTATGCAAACCTGAAATTGGGTTTTATACTCTGTTCTAGGTTGCATAGGATTGATGATAAGGCTGGAGGCTGTGAGAAAAAGATACTTTTGCTTTTCCCTAAAGACTTGTGCAAGGGAACAGGGAGGGGGGACAGACATAATAAACCCAGGCCTTGTGCTTAGATCTTGAAAAAACCTGCTAACATCACAAAATGGCTTTGAATGAACAATAACTGGTGTTTACAGACAGTTTCTTCTGTTGGAGTGCAATTTGCATCCTAACACAAGCTCTTCATTATAATCACTGGTTCCCTGTGCTGGTACGGGAGACACATCCGTGCCTTACGCTGCCAAGCACTGTGGTTTTCCAGAAGGAAGAAAAAGGCTTAATGCTATTTGTTCAACCCAGCCAGAGATCTACTGTTTATAATCTGAAATATCATAAAATGTGTTTTCAATTACCTCGTGCATATTTTTAAAGAATTAAATTTCCATCAAAGGACTTTGTGAGCTGTTTGATCTCACTGTGTCTAAAGAGCCCAATCTGACTGGAGATGGTTCTGTCTGAACACATACGGCACAGTTGTGGCAAATGTTCTCTTTGAGTGTATGTGACTTTAAGAGGAATCAGTCAGTTTATTAGTGAGAGAACAGGATGGTGGGGGGCTCATTTCCAGTGTTAGATGTGAAATGAGTAGCTAACGACTGGATGTGCAAAGGAACTATGGTTCTTTGTGCTATATGACTGACTTAAGCTTTTGTTTTCTTCTGTGTTCATCTGGATATAGTATTCCATTTTCCAGACATCTTTAAGTGAGAGATAGAGCCCTACCCTACTGTGAGAACCTGGAAACAAAAAAATGCGGTGTTTTTGTTTCACTGAAAGAAGATTGCTTGTGATGCCGTTGTGCTCGGCTCTATACCAGCACACAGACACTTTGCACTGAATAAACTACAGATAAAAAGATGGAAAAGAGGAAAATTAAATGGTTTTGTCCAGAAATATTGTCAGCTGTTCCATTTCCTACTAGACTAGTTGACTGTTCTGCCTGCTATACCATATTGTCTTTTCAGTGTCAGACTCTAAACAGTGTAATGATGGAATTCAGATTTCTGCTGCTCCTCAATGGAAACTGTTTCCTAAACCACAAAAGCAAGGGAAAATATTGAGAGTCCACTGTTTTGCTTTCTGGGCTGATACATCTTATGCAAAGAAACACCTGGAAAAATTAGCTAAGGTCTCAAGAGTTATAATTAGCCCAGTGGATTAGCATGCTCATGTTGCTATTCTAGCTTTGAACTGCCCTGGATTTGTCTGTAGAATACTGTACTGCCCTGATTAGGCTTATGGGAGATGTAAGAACACCTTTCCTGTTCTTTTCAAGTAGCTGTTACGTCTCTTTTATCAATGTAGCTATTTAGAAATAATTCACCAACTGCAGTCAAGCATGTATCACAGCTTTTGATGTCTTTTTCCATCATCCTTTACTTCTGGGGAATTCTGGCATGAAGCAGAGGTCTGCTTACACATCTTGCTTTTCCCTGTCACTCACTGAAATCCATGTCTTGTTCTGGCTCCACTGGGTAGCTGTTGATATTGCTTGTCCTATGTACTAATTTGCAGTCTTCTTTTAGAAAGCTGTATCTGTCTGCACTTAACTAATTAATGAAAATACATACTGCACCAAGTTAAACTGAAATTGGGAATGCTTTAGTATGTGTGTTTGTGTGGTGGTGGAGATTTATCCATCTTTTGCTGGCATTGTAATTGTTGCTTAGGAAATACCTCTGATAGCACAAACAGATGTCAGGTGGGAAATAAGCAGCAGTAGGTGAAGCTTTAAAAAGACAAAGGACCTTTCTATGCCGGTGTCATCCATACTAAGGAGAAGGAAAGAGAAAGCCAGACACTCTGTTCAGCAACAGCATGGTTGTGTCTAAACAGAAAGGGTCCTATTTTTCCAAAGTCTCCAGCTAGTGATAGCAGAGGCAGTAATGAGATACAGGACTGCTTTCCATCTTACTCTGCCAATTCTGCTCCAACAGAGACGCCAAATAAGTTTCCATTTATGAGTTTTTCAGTAGAAAACAGATTTAGCAAAATCCCTGATCTTTTTTTTCCCCACTGAAATTGTCTTTCCCGCTTTGTGATATTTGCTACCTGTCTGACTGTCAGTAGCATGAAGCAATGGAAGATTTGCGTGAATGATGTGTGTGGAAAATCCCTAAATCATTCACTAGCTGTTTCTTAGTATTTCTGCAGGGGAAAGTAGCGACATCTCCAGGGATGGTTTTTCTATCAACTGGGCCTTTACTAATGGGATTAGCAGGCTAAATGTTCCAAATAAATCCATCACTGGCATCAATCACATCAGAGGTGAAGTTTGTTCTTCTGTTAATACATCAGTAAAATCCCAGCGTTTGTTTCCAAGATTCACTGGAAATGGGTCAAATTCAATACTTATTTTTATCTGCACTGTGTTTCAAATCACTGTTTCTATACAATAAATACAAAACTGTTATTGTCTCCTGACATTTGCTTCTACTGAAACCTTATGGGAAATTCCCTCGTATCAGAAGCACCCTGACTGCAGTACACCATGTTCTGATTCTAGGTGAGTGGGTAATTCCAAGGATTTATTGACAGCATACAAACCTCACTGGCCAGAGAGTCGTTTGAGTTTTTTTCCTTCTTTGTTTTTATATCAGTGTTTAAAGTAATAATATAAGGAGCACATACGTGCTACTCTGGGCCTTATTGCAAGGCAGGCTCATGTTTGGTGCCATCACTTGTTAGATCATGTATATGGGAGCAGAATGTGGGTGACAAACTGTGATGTTACATCTGAGAAAGCAGCTTTGGAAATGTTTTGGGGCTACTGCTGGACAAACAAGGAAATATGGACTGTTACTGTGATGTTGTAGGCAAGAGATCTGATTAACCTCTCATTGGACACGCTGAGAAAGGAAAGGAAAGGCAAGGAGGAGAGAGGTGAGGGTGTTACTTTTTGCAACACTCTGGAGACAATGATACACCTACACTTAGCATATCCAATTCTGGTAGCCACAATTTACCAAGGAGGCTGAAATTGGAAAAGGTTCAGGAGAAAGATAAAAGAATGATTCATTGTCTGGTGAAATGCCTTGATGCCAGAGACTGAAGAAGCTCAGTCTGTTTAATGTTTCAAAAGGATAAGAATGTGACTCTAACTGGTTATAATTGCTCCTACCTGGGCAGGTGGTTACTGATGGCAGAATTGGAGCCAGAGGTTGGAATCTGAAGGAGAGTTTAATTTTTGTTAGAACTGAGATGCCAAAATGTTTAACAATCTTTTAAAAAGTAATCATGTGGCTTTTGAGACATCTTGGTGTTGACTGGATGTCTTCTCTAGGGGTTCTTAAATAAGTGGAGGAATTCTTGCATGATTTCTTTGGGCTGTGTCCCACTAAATTTAGACAATATGATTGAAATAATCTCTTCAAACTTTCAACTCAGTAAAAGTTCTCAGTTACTGGTTTGAATTCAGTTCAACTTCCAGTTTGTGGGCCAGTTTATAGTCTGTCTGAAGACCTATTAAAAATCTAATTAGAGTTTTTTTGTTTTTGAAGGACAGATATCTATTATTCAGCATCCTTGTAACTGGTGCCAAGGGAAAGCCTCACTATATCCTACATGATTTTGATAAAGCAGTATGGTAACAATAAAGAAGTGAGTGAACTCCTGAGTCACAGCAGGCTGTCTTCCCATAAATAATGCTGAAAGAGTCATAGGCCAGCTGAAGGCTGCAATCTCTGGTTGTTTGTGCTGTAGCACAGGTATGTTATGGGAAAACTGGAATGTACAGCCAGCCTTAGAGTGGAGGACAGGGGCAGACGTTTGAGCTTTAATCCCACTTTGGCACTTTTTGAGAACTCACTTCAGTCAAAAATGTTATGAATAAGTGAGCACAAGTGTGTGTATCTGCCCTGGATGTGCTCAAGCGTGAGATTTGTGTAGAAGCAGCAAGGGAAGCTTCTGTGAGGGTTTTTTTTGTGAAACAGAGAAACTTAGGAAAAACTCAAGCTTCATATGTGTGATTTGGGTTATTTTGTCCACTGTGATTGTGACCTTTAAAACAATCATAGTAATTTGACTGAATTGAGCCTTGAAGAGCAGCTGGGCAGTATTACTGTTAGGTGTGTCAAGCCATAGGAAGGACTGCTGCCTCCTTCTGCTTCTGTCAGGGCTGTGGGAAAACTCAGTCCTAAAGTGCCTCACTTCTCATCTCAGGCGCAAATTGAAGCATAAAAGAAGAATAGGTTCTCTTTATCCTCAGTCTGGCTGAGTTGTCAGCTACTGATAATGAAAATACGTATGCTACTGCACAAGGAGAATTACTTTTTAGGAGTCATTTGCAATCTTTTGAAGAGTTGCCACTGTATCCATTACAGAGAAGTCTATATAACATCTAATTAAGAATGTGAAAACTGCAAACATTCCTTTTTTTTTTTAATTTTTTCTTGGTTGGAAAAGGCCTTGGTTTTTCTCAAATCCATAGAAATTGAAGAGTCTGGTGATTGGCACAGTAGAGAAGAATTTAGGCTTATAGATTGCAGTGACCAATACCCGTGGAATAAAGATGCATCTGTGTTCCTCAGTATTCTGGGGAAGAAATCATTGTAAGGGAAGTGGCAAAGGTTTTTCTATGTGTGCTGACACCTCACTCTTCTTGTAGACTTTTTGTATGTCTCTTGGAAATATCCAGAGATGGAGGATTGTACGTATGTTTTTAAAGAGGGATTTTTGGTTTTTTTGCTTCATCTCTGTTCACGAAGCTCAAACATACAAGCAACAGCCCTGAAAATTATGCTCAGTCCCTGTTTAGGAGAGGGATGCCCCTGGTTGTGCTAAATGCATCTTAGGGTGGATTTTGTTTGCTGTGATAGGGTATCATAAACCTAACACCACCAGCTTTGACTTACAGGACCAGTCATTATTCTGTGTTTCTTTCAACATATGAAAGAAACATATGTTGTCTAACTCTCTACCTTCTCTATTTGCAGATTGTTTAGTAACCTATAGAGTACGGTCTTGTTTCTGGCCAAGGTCCTTGCTTTCGTACCAGGCAGGTTGTCTCATCTGTATTATGCTCTTGTCCCTGTTTTTTTTTCTGCAGAGTTCTAGGTGCAGCTGCCACTTTTGCCTCTAACTTGAGTTAGCTATTGCAGAGGAAGAGAGGAAACTGAATTGTACACCTCTTCCTTCTGTACCTGCTAGCTCAGAATGGGGTGTGATACTGCATTAGAGTGATCCCAAGTCTTGGCTTATTAAAAGGCACCAAAACCAGTCAAGGTTTCTGATCGAGGCTGAAAGTACTGAGAATAAGCAATAACATGTTACCTGTGGATAGGCCAAAGCACTTTCTACTTTGGATGTCTTGGAATTCAGAGACAATGAGGAGGAAAGAAGGACTATAACAGGCTTGCTGTTAGAAGTGGAAAACACTTTTCCTTGCATAGTTCTCTCAGGAAGAAATATTTCTTTGGGAACCCAGTGTATGAGGGAATATTCTTCTAGTTATTGATAAATTTCATGGGGACTAGGAGTAGTTCAGGTTTGTTTCCTTACTGGGAGTACCATATAATTTTTCCAGATTAATGAATAGCTCTGATTAATTTAAATCATGGTTAATGGATAGTTTGCTATGTATTATGGAATTGCACTTTGCTTCCCTTTTCCTTCCCTGTCCCCTCCCTCCCAGGGTAATGAAAAAAGAACACAGGCTCCCTTTAAGGGAATGTTGAAGGAGCTAAACCTCTTCAAAAAACTGATACAATTCACTGTAATCCTTCCACTCCCCTTGTGAATGTCTGTTCTCAAGTGGATTCCAAAATCCCCAAAGAATTTTAGATAAACAAGATTATATCATGTAGTCAATAAAAGGAGAATCATTGAACTATTATGAGCATTAAAGATGAAAATTCTAGACTGAAAGATTTTTTGCAAATTATACTCAGCAGTTTTTAACTGATGTCTGAGGTTCTTTTTCTTCCTTTTATGATTCAAACTTGAATCTCGTATAGCCTTCTTCTGGTTAAAGATATGTTAGTGATTGATTTTCAGTTATTGTATTTTCGGCTGTTCATGGGCGTCTGGACCTCTAAATAACATCTAAATAAAACTCTTGAAGGCAGTAGCCCCACTCCTGTAAGTTCATTAGTTCTGTATAGTTTGGCTCTTCAATCCTTTAAAGGGCTGTGAATTAAGCTTGCAATGAGTTTCCATTTTCCCTGTTATTGAGTGATGTCATTGCAGGCATAAAGAAAGAATATGAATAGAGATGGAGCAGCCAAAATTTACAAGAGCAGAAGATGTTAATTTTTTTTATTAGAGATTCATTCCAGAGAAGTAAGTATATTTTTCCAGCATTTAAAGCTATTAGGTTTTCATTTAGTATTGCTTTTTTTCCAAGTTTTGGCACTAGTGAGATGTCAGGAGCTGACAAAAACTGGTCATAAGCAGGTATTGCTAAATCTGTTTTCTCTGCTTCTTGATGCTGCAATAATTTGCCTACAGAGCCAGTCTTGTGATGATCCACGTAGGATCAAATGCAGATGTTTTGATCCTCCATTAGCTGTCATATCCTAATTTGTGATTTCACTTGTCTGGTTTGCATTGCAGTGATAAATATGCATTTTCAGCAAGAAACAAAATAGCAATTGTACTGAGTGAAGGCAAGTCAAGGTAGCACCTGGTATTCTGCAGAACCTCAGTATTCAAGTTACGTTTCTCCTTTTCTGTCCCTGCTGAGTAGAAACGTAGAATGTGCCAAGAACAGGCAGTGTCCAACCTGCAGTGGAGGTGCTTTGGTGCTGGGCTGTCAGCAGTGGTTTAATTGGGTCTTTTCATTGTTTGCTCTTTCACTCTTATTTTCCTCTTTATTCCTGTGATGTGAGGGTTTAGAGGGATACACAAATCCTCATCCCTTAATCATTATCTCGTGTGCATTGTCCCGTATTAAGAAAGGAAGCTGTTGGAGGGGCAGTCTCTGTGCTGACAGTGGAGACACCTCCAGCTTAACCGCAGCGAGATACCGTCCCTAACTATAGCTGTCACTGTCCCTTCCAGCTGCCAAAAGGCTCCGAGTCTTCACTGCTGAAAATACACCAGTTTCCAGAATGCTAATGCAATGCCTTTATTAGCATAAAATTCACCTGTCTGTTTTTAGGGTGTTATTAGATGTGATTTTTGCTTTTGGTATCCTTTCTTAGTGAAGGAGATTTATCATGTGCTTTCTCTGATACGCAGCCCTAACTAGGGTGTCTGATGGAATCAGTCCAGTTCAGAAAGTTGGGTTGAGCCTGGGAGTTAAACCATTTTAATATTGCTCTTGATTGTTTGTGAGTGCTGCTTTTCCTTACTGGTTTGTGCTAGTGACCTCTGTGAAATAAATTATAACAAATTAAAATCTGCTTTTTAATACTCAAATGCTGAATGCTCTGCACTTGGCTCAGCTCAAGAGAAGCCACTATACAATGGCTAATTCTCATCTCAATGGGACCAGAATGAAAAATCACACTACAGAAAGCAGATGATTCTAGAAGATGCACTAATAGGAAAGAGTTTCCACATGCAAATCTAGCTCTCATGTTAAATTTCTTACTCAGGTTCTTTTAAGGAAAGGTTTGGTCTTTTAAGCACATGAAATTCTAATACTACATATGTAGTAGTACAAGCAAGTTGTCTGTTTTCTTTATAGATGAATAAGTTTGTCTCCAAAGTATTTTGAAAACATTAGAATCTTTTTCTGGTTAAATAATTTTTGATTGTTGAGTCTTGGGTGTAATGGTAAGCATATGGCCAAAATTATGACATCCTTTGTTGCTAGAAAACATAACTAATGAAGTGACCTGTGAGAGCAGAAAATGAAATGGGAAGAGACAAAAAGTGAGCCCAAATAAAGGATTCTGTAAGCAATTTGGGTTGCAGAGTTCAAGTTAACAGATGTCTTTCTGCAAGAGGCATTGTGAAGGGTGTATTTTCTCTAATGCTTTAACTAACAACAGATTTGCCTGATTATTTATTATATTTATTTGTAAACAATGCAAACCAGCTTTCACCCTGTGGATGAACTGAGTAACTTGGAGCAGATGTCTCACTGAGCCATGTTTATGTGCTCTTTTATTGGCTGTCTGTCCCTGAGCCCTAAACCTGTCAGCAGTGCCCCAGTCTGTTACAGTCGTGCTTTCCATGCCCTGTGAGTTCAGAATTGATCCTTACCATTAAAGCATTTACTTCCCCTAATGTTTGCTTAACTCAAATGCAAAAGTATTGCAAAGGATTCCCTTCTGTCAGATGCCAGAAATGTTACATCTAAAGGCTCCACAGGACCGTGCTGCTTCTGGCTCCAAGTGGCACTTTGCATCCTTATTCCTTGGCTGTTCTTTCCTTTTTATTTCCATACTTTATATTACTTGTCTAAGTAGACTCACCAAGTTCATGAAGAGCTTTATGTAAGTACAAGACTATGAATCTGTCAACGGAGTGTTTAAGGAAAGGGACTGACATTAACTAGGACTAGCAATTCGGGAGAAATGGCTGGTATTTGCAAACCAGAGGGCACACTGCTGTGTTTTATATGGTTTGCATTTATTTGTTTCATTTCTTTAACAAACTAAATCTACCATTGATTCTTTTTTAATTCCAAGATTTAAAATTATTAAAAAAAAAGCTTCAGTAGTTTATAGCTGAAAATCAGTTTGACCATCTCCAAAGAGTGGGGAAGAAATAACTTTGCAACAGCACAGACAGCTTGAAAAGGCTAAAAAACTGTTTAGAATAGACATTTATCTTCTTTTTATCATTCCCCTTTTTTACCTGAAGATACATGTCTTTGTGTGGAACTTGGGTTTGGTTTATTATTGCACACTGGCAATCCTTATCTTGTTGAAACACTTTTAAATAACTTTAAATACTAAGGGGTTTTTGCCTGTAGCAGACCATTTTTGGCTCTGGTGGTTTGAATCTTCCATGCAGAAGATACAACAGCTCAGCGTAAGAGGGGTTAAAACATAGGCAGCACTTCAGTCTAAAGAAAGTAGTAGTTGAAATACACATAGCATGGGGAAATCTGGCAAAAAGAAAGCCCACAAAAATCCTTTTCTACTCTCTGGGAGATTTATAAGGTACCACAGGACCTTCCCAAAGTCAATTTAAACTATTTAAAAAATGCAACCAGGAAAGTTATCACGAGCACTTTTTAAAAACAGAGCCAAAAGACAAAGAACTTACGCATTTAAGGACAACAAAATCCGAATCCTCTCGTCCTTGAAAACAATTGCTACTTTAAAAACAAAACAGGCACACTTGTGGAGGAGCATTTCATCAAATACTCTTCCAACAACCTCCAGTTACTGCGAGAATACTTTCCACTTCTCTGAGTGGAGGTGTTGCACAGAAGAATATGAAAGAGTGTAACTGATAGAGTTTGCCAAAAGGCATGATCAGAATTCTGTTGAATCAGGGGAAGCTTCCCATTCATTTCAGTGAAACTTGAACGCGAGGTGTTAATGTCACTTTACATTGAGGCAGGTTGAATATTGAAGCTAAGTATGAAGTTCATTACATGTCCAACTTTGACCACTTGTTTTGAACTTGCAGCCCTTGTAAATATCAGTTCTGTTCTTTCACAGAATTAAGGCCTGGCGTATAATTAAAAAGAATTAATATACTGGCCTTCAGCTGATCTGTCTTTCTGCGAGAATGCAGAGAACATTTTAGGCCCTAATACTGTGAGAACTTGCTTTCATGATTAGTTTGATTTGGAAGGGCAATCATATTGAATTCTCTTGTGCTGGTGGAGGAACTTTCTGGTGAAAAGCTGCTCTGAATCTTGGGGAGCCTTTTATGTTTCTGGTTTAGTTTCTTATTGCTTCTGGGTAATGCAAAATACATACGCTAAATCTGGGAAGGCTCTTTAAAATAGCTCAAACCAAGATTTTATCTCCTGTGGAAAGTGGTGTTGCTGAAATAAACACTTTCTTACTCCACAGGTCTGTCTCTGGTCTCTTTAAAAGACTTACCTGATAATTTTCAATTACCACAATTGTGTTTTGGTACTTGTCTCATTTCTTCAAAGCCATGGTAAGAGGCACTAGCCACCACTAATGTTGCTTTATATAGAAAGTTTCTGTTGTGGTTTAAGAAGAAAACTAACTCTACCACAGTCAAAACCAGGACAGTATCTAAGCTTATAAAGCAAGCGGGTAGAATGCAATTGGCTCCTTTTCGTAACAGCATCTTGTAGGTTTGATGCTGGTACATGAAAATGCAGAGTGGCTGAAGTTCCTGTCTCCTTGTGATGTGAGGGGAGATGGCCCTGCTGCTCCCTGACATCTGTTTGTGTCCTGTGCTGCCCTGGGGCCACGGGGTATTGCTGAGTGTTGATATTTCCATTATTCCCTTCTTGCTTCCAAATCTCTTTGATCATTGGATCCACATGGTTGAATGCAAGTGGAATTAATATCACTTTAAGCCTCCAGGCTCGTTCAATTTAGCATGTCTCTTCCTTCATATGTGTTCAATATTAAAGCCTCCTATTGAACTGAAAACAAATACAGTGTATTTGTCTGCTTAATTCATTTTACAAGCTTCTAAGATTCTATGCTGCTGTGTCCCAGATAATATATGTTTTAAAAAAACCTAGCAGATGACTAGCTTTGCTTCTCTGTGGCTTTGTGTGGCACAGCAGCAAAGCAGTCACTTGCTGAAATGGACCAGTAGTTTTTCAGCTGAAACTATTATTGTGACTAGAGCAGCAAGAATCTCTGCAGCTTTACTCATACAGGCTCAGCATGGATCTATTTGATCCTGTTTCTGCTTGATGTGGCTTTGCATTAAGCTTGGGTTTCAAATTCAGAGAAAAGCCAATGCTGGAAGGAAAAACTTGCAGTGATTAGGAATGGCAATGGTGACTGAAATGTTTGCCAAACTCAGGCAATTGGCCGAAGTTTTAGACTTACAAAAAAACCATTTCAAATTGGGTAGTTGTGTTCTTTGAGTTTTGTTCTATGGATTTCCAACTGTGATACCAAAGCAAAAACCTGTAGTAGTTGGTTAACTTCTTATTTTCTTCCAGGTCTTTCCTCATGCACAGCACCAATAAATCCAGATAGTGCCTGTCTTTTCCAGCACAGGAGCAACTACTTCTCTGTAGTAAGTGGTTAATAATTGTTTTGGATGTCAAGGACTTAGATAACTGTGCTGGGAAAAGTTGCTCTTGTCTGTTAAACCAACAAACCGATTCTTATTTGGAATTCTACTGCATCCTGTTATTTCTTCTTGCTGTTATTCCCCATTAGAAACTTACAACTAGAAAATAGGGCAGTAGCAAGTCTTTTTGGTATCTGTCCTGACTGTAGGAATTGCCTTCCCCAGCCCCCCGACTCCTCAAAAAGGGAATTTTTTTAAATTTGTGCTCATGAGTCTGTGCAGTAATGCTGGAATAAAAATCATAAACAGAATCTGTAAGTTTGGGATCCCAATCCTTTCTTCAAATTATTGGATTTTGTGTGGAATTTGATGGGTTACTCTGCTTAAAAGCCATCTATTAAAGCAACAAAAAAGATGCTTTGAAATCTCTACTATTTGAAAACGGGACAATCTAGAGACGAAAACTCTCACTAGCTACTCTACCTCTGGTTTCAGATAACAAAGTCATTCCAAATATGAGGCTGTTGCCTCAGAGGCAGAAATCATCCATTGTCTTGTACCTCACCAGGCAGATTCCTGGAGGCTGGTTTTTCCTGTCAGATAAGAAGTAGAATAAATAATGCAGGGTCGCTGTGATTGTAGATCTCCCAGGACTGTAGTAGTGTAGTTCAAGATTAATGGGTTTACATTGAGCTGCCAAAACTTACACAGAAAGATGTGCTACCAGATCCCCACATAGTGTAAACCGGTTCACTTCTGTGGCCCTGTGAAAACAGGCTGATTTAAACCAGCTTAGATCCTACTTCTGTGCCTTAAAACATTTCTCTCCCTTATGGAAACATAATAGTAATCATAAAAACATTATTAATTTGCTCAAGGGTTGGACTTGCTGGTCTTGGAGGTATTTTCAAACCTTAATGGTTCCGTGATTGTGTTGCTGGAGGAGGGATTTGTGGCCCCTGGAAAGAGCAGCAGAGTGGTTGTGCTTACAGGAAAAGTAGGAGCAGTATTTGAGGCACAGGGGAAACCTTCCAGTGCTGTAACCTGTGCCATGTGACATCCCAGTGCTCTGTCTGAGCCTGTGTGGCAATGCACTGCTGGGGCACAGAAACTGCTGCTGTGGCACAGCAGGAATTCCACTCCAGACCTCTCCCCTGCTATGCAGGAAGGTCTTCCTGCTGGAACTGCCATCTCAGCTTCCTGTGCCGTGGATCCCAGGGGCACCTTCTGAGGGTTTAGAATTTGCTGATACTGGTTAAAACAGCACTGTGTTGATTTGGAGGTGTTTAATGATACATGTAACTAACTATATATTCATAAGGTCTTATTTTTATTTGTGGTCTTATCTTTATTCCTCTGACTTCACAGCTAGATTCCTCAGAAACTATACCTGATGTTAGAACCCCTGCCTCATCCTGGTGCCTTTAAACTAGTTTAGTCTTTTTTTTTTTTTTCCCCTTTGAAACAAGGGTGCTTAGGTGTTTGATTTCTCTTAATTGGTGTTTGTGCTCGCTGCAATTTTTCAACAATTAATTAATTTACATGTGATTTTGGAGGCATCCTTTAAATCTGAAGCCTAAACATTCCATGATCAGCAGACTTGGATCATGGAGGTACAAGTATTCCAAGAATTTCCTCAGCAAGACCAATGAATTTTCTGTTTGTGTACCTTTGCAGTTTTCAGTGAAATTATTTCTATTTTCTATTTACGGGTTCTGGGTATAGATTGTCTATGTAATTGTCTTTTATTGGCAAAACACTGTTTTAATAATCTCCATGAGAAAACAATCTTGTGCAAACTGATCAAACCATTCTTTGCTAGAATTGTGTCTGTGCTATATCTGAAAGCACATTGGGAAAAGTAGTTTTCTCTTCTTCTCTCTTACCTTCTCAGTGCATGGAGATTTTTTTCCTAAAAGGGGATCTTATTTGGTTTGCAGAACTCATTTAATTTACACTTTCTCTGACAGTTTCATGGTTGTTCCTGGTATGAAATCGTATGGATTTCATCAATATCCCCCTCTCCAAGCTTTACAAAATTATTTGATATTTTTGATCTCATCAATACTAATCTAACTGCTTTTCCCAGTTCTTTTGGTACTTCCAAGTTGCTTAAGGACCTTTGGTTCATGAGCATCTAGAACTGAGGTGTACTCATGTTTTAAATTGATAAATGAATTCCCAAGGCACATCTGCTTGAGAGCTTCTCTGCAGAGCTTAAAGTGTACCCAGTTCTAAACTGGTTGTCAGAGCCTGTACAGCTCTGTATGGAGCACACAGAAGGCTCCTGGCAAGTGGTTGGCAATAAAGAGCTTGCCTTGGACCTGGTTCCTTCCTCAGGTCTCGTTGAAGGCACTGGCAGTCTTTCTCCTGACTTCAGCAAAACTGAAGCAAGACAACGTTATTTTGCCTGTTGCTCACCTCTGAAATACTGCTCGCGGAATTAAATGTATGGCCAGGAACGGAAAACAAAAACTGGCCAGGTTCTGTCCTCATGGCTGACATTGGTTGTCAGAATAAATTTTACAGAATGAGGTTAAATTTTAATCTCAAGGCTTTAATATGCTGCTCTGCCAAGAAGCATGACTATCTCAGTGTGGTAGTGGGACCTAATGGAAGGGGAGGAGAGGAATGATTTTCTTAATCTATCATTAAAGAAGAAGAAATTCTCTGAAGAGAACTACATACAAAGGGAACTAGAAAAAAAAAGGATGGAGAAAACACAATCAATTTTTGTACATGCAAAGAAATATACTAAAGAGGTAATGGGATGTGAAGTGTCAGCAGCATGTGAAGAAGTAGCTTTTTGCATATGTTTTTTTTAAGTCTTCTTTAATGCTTTATTTTAAAAGAAAAGCAAAGAATGCATTTTTCTGTTTCTAATATCAGCATTGCACATTTTTATTCACATCTGTGTAAACACTTGGATAATTGGCATCTTTCTGACCTGCTCACTTTCAGTATTGGCATGCAGAGCAGTTGTTGGGATCTCATATAAAGGAGAATTGCCCTGAACTGGCAACTGGACAGATCGAATGAGGCACTTGGGTGGGGAGAAATATAAAACACTTCACAAAACAACAAAGCCTAAAAAAGGGGGGAGGGGCATTGGGCAGAATGAGTCTTCAACAACCAACTCTGTGGATGAAAGTCGGTCAAAAGAGGTTTGTATGAACCTCAGTCATTCTTGCATCATTTGTTTGTTCTTATTGGATAGGGTGGAAATCAAAGAAAATGTACTGAAGTTCATTCAGTTAAAACTGTCGAATTCAACAACGGAGCTGTCGTGATTCTCAGCCCTACTGACAGTGTATCTGAATGTTGGTTGGGCTTTGACAGCCTTCATCATATGTTCTTTATTATTTTCTCTCTGCCTGTGTGACCATACTCCTCCCCCTCCTTGGCAACCTTTTGCATCCTCAGAGTTTTTTCTTTCATCTTCTGTTGATCTCTTTTTCCTTCTTATTCTCTTTTTTTTTCTCCTTCTTTTTAATCTCAGTTATTCATTTCCCCCCTGTTCTGCCCTTGGTAGGGATCATCTCTGCCTGGCAGTGTCCTCACCCTCTCCCTTTCACTGCCCATGAGGAGACCACACCAGTTACTCCCAGTGCTAGACAAGCTGATGTGACTGATGGGATCAGGTCTCTGTAGAACATCTTCACAAAAGCACTGCAGTGCCAGGTCTTGCTCAAGCTGGGCCTTTTAGAAGGGGATAGGAAAACATGGTGGAAAGATTTTATTATTCCTACCACTTTTTTCCCTGTTGATGGAGTAAATGATGTGCTCCTTGAATAGATCTGGGACGTAAAGAGGGTCTGAGGATTGGGTGGGGGCCAGATTTCGTGAGAAGAGCCCTTACAATGAATTTCCAAGCAGAAGGAAAACAGGCCCTTCTTGGCCTTGTCTCCCACCTGGAAGCAATGCAGTCAGGACAGATCTGGCTGAGTCCAACCATTCTTCTGTTCATACCAGCCCCATGGAAATGTGAAGAAACTCAAAACCACTGTTGCACATTTGAATCTTCTTTCTTATAATCTTTTAAGACATTAGCTTCGAGAACACACATTGCGTGCTTTTGTAGAACAAAGCTGAAGAAATGTGGTGTGAGCTAAGGAACTCACTGTAACTCTACAAATCCAGTAAAATGTATGTAAAAGAACTTTTATATGCAGTGTGGTATTTGAGTGTAACAAGGCAGTTTGTTTGAAAACGGGAGCATCTTTAAAGGCATTAATTTCTTTGCCTGCACATTCCACTCTCCACAGTTTCAAATGAAAGCTGTGACCACTTGTTATCAGAAAGGGACATTTGGCTGAGATTTGAAAGCTGGTGCTTAAGTAAGGTTAAACCAGATCCCTTCTGTCTCACTCCTTCTCGCTAAACTTTGCAGTTAATGATTTACATATTGATATTGTCATTTTCATAGGCTGATTTTTTTTCCACTTCATAACAGTTGTTTCTTTTCAGATTTATAGTGTTCTCCACAGAGTTATAGTTGTCTTGCTGGCCCATATCCAGTATATGAAAGTCCTACATTGTAGTCCAAATTTAACATCAATTGTTAGATGAATCACAGAGTTGTGGGATTGGAAGGGACTTCAGAAGGCCATCCAGTCTTTCCTATATCCAAGGTTTAATCAACTGTACGTGTCATTCCTGACAGACATTTGTGTGGCTTCCAGCACTGAAGATTCCACAGACTCCTTGAGCAATCTCTTCCAGGAATGCTTCAATTCTTAATTATTAAACTTTTCCCCTAGTATCTGAAACGTCCCTGGTACAACTAAAAGCTTATGACTTCACACCTTATTTCCCGTGTATGTTGAGAATAAATTTATCTTCATTTTCTTAGCGGCAAGCTTTTAATTATTTGAATATAATTGCCACCTTAACTTCATTTAGTGGGAGCCCATTTGGGACATTATTCAGTTTAAGAATTTTTGAAAATGCCACCACTCTTTGCTTGCTTGTTTCTGAAGTGTCCAACTGGTTCGGACTTGGAGTGCAGCTTGTAGTGCTGGCTGTGGAACCTCCTTAGCTGTGAGAAGAGCAGATGGATGGCTTCAGTTTTAGGAGTTGGTCCTGTTTGGTTACATCATTGCTAAAATCTGGACAGTAGAGGTAAAGTAGAAAAGAAGTCTCCAGCTCAGAGGATGCATGGAAAGTTCTCGTTGAGTCATCTGAAGACTGCTTTAATTTCTTGATCTCTGTTACAGCTCTCTTGGAGGACACTCTGAAAGGTTTCACTTCTGTCTATCAGCACAGATGGGAAGAAGGTCACAGGAAGATGTTCTGTGTCAGGTAGATCGTGTGGGTGTTGTGGACCAAGCATAAGCTCATTCTCTCTGATAGACATTGCTTTATCCAGAAGTTTTGAGACTGTATCTATCCCTGTAGAAAAATTTCTTCTGCAGTCTTATTGTAGATGTTCTTGTTGAAGTTGTAACTGTCTGACAGCCTAGAGCATCTTGCAGCACTAAGTTTTGCATGCTATCTAGTGGGTTTAGGAAATAAGCCAACCTGTTTGTTAATTAAGAAAAAAGAAGGTATTGTCATTGTGCAGCCCCATCTCACATCTAGTTTATAACTCTTCCAGCAAGGTGATCTTTCTGTTCACTCTATAGTGCCAAATACATTGTTGAGGATTGATGTATACCCAGTGATTTCTGGAGTGTGCTGGCTTGCATGTGTGAGCAAAACTTCTGTTTTCAGAAAAAATAAACTTCCAGGAGAACTTATGGTCTAGGTTTTCTGCTGACAGTTTATAGGACTTCATAGAATAGAAGGCAGCACAGAATCTGGCCTTGGGCAGAGTATCTCGGCATGAAGAAGCAGTGGCTCTTTCAAATGAAGAACTAATTCCTTTAGTATTAAGTATTTGCAATATAATTTGAAACTCAGTGGTGTTTATCTATGGCCCTGTCTATCTCTGGCTGAAGACATCAGGTTTCTTTCCAGTGTTACCCCAGGGTTCACACACCTCAGCCAGTAGAGTACATGTGTTCGTTTTCCCAAATGGCACAGGACTTGGCAGACTCGCGTCTCTTTGTTTTTGAGTTCTGGAGGTATTTGAATCTAAAGCACAAAGCAAAATTTAGAGGCTAAAAATTCTGTGGCTTATGAGCCACAAATCTTCCATGACTCACCTTTCATGCAATTTTATGGCCCTACTGGCTTGGAAATGAGCAATAGCAGTTGGCCACCTGCATCCTCAGCATCAAGGAAAGTTAATGCTGCTGTGGTTACTCATAGAAATGTGGAACCTAAAAAAAAGCCCAGACCAAAGGAAATGTCACAGTAATATGCTGATTTTGCAAAATGTTCTACCACCGCTAAGGCATCACAACAATATGACCGTTTCTGCAAATTTTTTATTTAAATCAAATGGTAGGCAGACCTCCCAAAGTCTGCCCCATGCTAACGTGCACCAGAATTCAACTTGGTAGCTCTGCTGGAAGCCTTGCTGAAACCTGCACTCAGCTAAAAGGAATTACCTTACCAAATAAATAGGAAATAAGAGTTTTCTTTCATTTTAAAATGTTTTATTTTTTTTCAGGCCTTGGATCTTTGAGATCTTTTTTTACTTTTTGTCTCCCAGCCCTGCAATCTTAGACTAAATAACTGAAGTACTGAACCATTCTGCTTCCTCAATACTAAGAGAGTCGATACATATAAATGACTTTGAAGGGACTTGAATGGAAGGTGTTGTTTAAGTACTAAGTACCACTGCTAGCAAAGCAGTATTGTTGAGCTTGTGTATGTTGAGTATCAAAGTCTGAAGCCAGAGTTATGGTTGCAGCTTGTGTACCTAAACCTTCATTCTATTATCAGCTTATACTGGCATGCTTCACCTTCACTGGCACTGAAAACTATTCCAGGATTGCAAGTTGCATTTCAAGGTGGTTTCAAGAGCCCGTATTCCAAATATTTCATGCCAGTCCTCTTAAATACATGGTCATCTGGGATTCCCAGTGCATCCTGAGGTATTCTGTGGTGTTCAGTCACTGGTGACACAGATGTGAGTTGGAGAGAAACTGGAAATTCTCACCTGCTATGTGAAGATGACCTGAAACCAATGTGTTCCTACGGATTTCTCTGTTGCTTGTATCAGTGTAAGTCCTGAAAGGCAGCACAACACTGGGAAAAGTGTTTTTCCTTCCTGCAAAAACAGGGGAGTAGTCCAGGTCCTGCTGTTGAGTGATCAAGGTCATACCCACACCCAGAAGTCTCCCTGAATTTTGGATGCTCTTTGTCACGTGCGTGTTTCTATCATTAACACCAAGTTGTAGCAGTTGTTCTGTAGCTGTAAAGCACAAGATAAGTGGCAGAAATTGAATACAAATGTTTATTGGTAGGATGAGAAGCGCTGCAATCTCTCTTCAGATACTGTAAGTGCTTGCTTTGCATACCCTGACAATCCTTCTTTAAGGACTATGAAAGGTGTTATTAGAAGTTTGGTCCTTCATGACACCAGTTGTCAGTGATGAAATTGAAATGGAGATTTTCAGTCCAAACCTTCTCAAGACAAAGTTGTTTGGATTTTGGTATATATTGAGTATTAGAAATTATCCTTTGAAGGAAAAGAAGTAGGTTTCAATTCCAGTGACCTGCTGCTTAGTACACTGAGAATCTTTCTGTTGGTCTTGCTTTTTTCTTTTTTTTTTTAATGTTGCTTATAAACTAGAATTGTAGGAGATTTTGAAGTCAGATTGAATTCCTGTCCCTAGTGTGCTTCTCTAGGAAGCCCCTTTGGAATCGGCAAGAACAAGCTCAACTTGCATCCCATTTGCCATCTGTGTTTCTCTCTGGCTTCAATTTGCTGCTATAAAATAATTCTTAGGTATGGATGCTGTGCTGAACCTGCCTGATGCACGTCATATGTAGTTATTCATATTTCTTCTAAGATAGCAACTGCAAAGGAGCTGTGTTTCCTGTGATCTCTTCTGATTTACTGCTTCTTAATCCGATGTTTCAAATTAAACATGCAAGGTTTTGAGTCTTAATGTCATTGCATTCTTTTAAGACACATGTTCAGCTGCTTTGTAATGAGCATGTTCTTTCTGAATATTTTATGCTCAGTGGTTATGGAATAATTGAATAATGTAGCATGTGTGTTTATAATGAAGATGATTCTGTGTTATCGAAGTCATACAACCATTTATCACTTTTACATGGATTTCCACATGCTTTCTTGTACCTGAAATACACTAAAGTAGCTGCAAAGGGTATCAATAAACCTGTAAGGTGCAATTGTTGAAGGGCACGTATCAGGGCTCATGTCAGATGTTCTGTTGCAGCACCGTGACTGCTGAGAGTAGGTGAAGTTGGATATCTGTACAGATCCAGTGAGCCTGGTGCTTTTGGCACCATAAACAGCATGGATAAATTGAGAAAAATTTGAGCATGTTTGCAACTGTCTGTATCTGGAAGAAAGTCACATCACTGTTAGTGATTTTTTTGCTGGGCAGCACAGATACCTCCAGAGGGCATGATTTTCCTTTAAAAAAGCATGTGTGACTTTTAATTTGTTTGTTTTCTTACAGGATTTATAGAAACAAAGATTTTTGACTGCCATCCTTCTTTTTCTCTAGTAAACCTGCCTTTAAATAAAAGTAGGTCATTAGCATCATCTTGAATTATTCTTTTATATAAGGCTAGGACGAAATTCCTCACCCGTCTCTGTGGTAGTACCACAGGAACCATTTCAGGTTAAAGTTCATGCTGTATTAGTTATGCAAATATATTAAAAGCACAACATTTGTTGATCAGAGAAATCAACAATTTCTGAATGAAACACAGGGGCTGCAATAGTATTTTGTTAAAATGAGCACCTGGACTAGTTTGAACCTGCGCTTTCCTTTTTCTGTGTACAGGCAAGATTCTTGCTAATGCAGAGCCTCATGGCTGATGTGCCACGTGTGAAATTCAAGGCACTGAAATGATGGGATTTGAAGAACTTGCTTGCTTCTGGGAAAACCTTCAATGTGATCATCACAAAACAAATTGTTACTTAGTTTGGGGTTCTTTTGCTTTCACTTTACTAGACTAAGCTTTAGCACAAATTGCAAGTTGATCTGTAATTCCCATTTGTGTGGGTCAGTTATGCAAATAAATATTGTGGGAACATACCCAGGGATTTTACATGAGTGATATTGCCAGAACTTAAGCTTGCAAAATTTCTGGATCGTGGATGGAGTCGTGCATGAAGATTTGGCATCTGATCCTGTTCCTACTGCCGTGTCTAATAGCAGCTATCAAATTTTACTGGGAAAAGGACAGGATATTTGCGAGTCTGGTTTGAAAATGCCTTGCAATTTTATTTTTTTTACAGAAGGACCTTTCTAGAAATAATCTTTCAGAACAAGAAAGATATTGATGATCATTTATGGATGAGGAAGAAACACCAATCAAGTCAGGACTGATAGAATATCTCACTTGCTCCTTTTGTGTCAGGACACATTCTGAGGTTCTGCTTGACCACAGCACTTAGCAAGACCTACAAATAGCAGAGCACAGACGCAACAAGATCCGAGCATCACAAAAGTGTGATTTGTGGGCAGTATCCTATTGTCCCTTGGAAAAGGAAAATATCTATTTCTCTTGTATTAATAGCATTGTCAGTTCAAATTAATGCTACTTGCAACATCTTGTTGCTATTCCTTCACCAGAGCACCAGCATGATGAGGATCGATGATGTTACAAGTCCCTTGCTTTTCTGGCTTCCACCCTCTTCCCATCTTGTAAACTGACATGTGAATTCACCGCCTTTGCTGATCCTTTACGGTTTATTGTTCTTTCTACACGCTGTTCCTTGAGTACCAGTAGCTGGCAGGAGGTAGGATGCTTCCTTGTGTGGTCTTGTAGGGGAAGACTAAAAAGTTAGTCCCAAGTTATATGGCTCCAAAAATTCATGTCTGTACTTCTGTGGAGAATGTGTTAAGTTACAGATTTGTACAGAAGGATGTTAGCCACATGTTAGTCCTTGTGCATACCAGCCCTGGGCTAAAGAGAGAAGCTGGAGGAAAGGATATAAGGTGTGTGAGAAGGGGAAGCTGTCAAGCACATTTAGAATTGAAAGTCTTAAATACTGAGGGTTTTGAAGCATAATGCACAGCATTTAGTCCCTAACAAAACTGAGTTCACCGGCCAGTGTAAAGGAGTAAATTTTACCTAATATTTTAAAATGTCCTTTTTGAAAACACCCCTCATTTGATTTACCAAAAAAAAAAAAAGACATAATGAGATCCAGCTTCCTGTAAGTTTATGGTAATTCTGTGCCTTTTGCTGGTCGAGGTATTTATGTGGTCCTTTACTGTAGCCTGACTCCCACCCTCTAATATAGTTATCCTCACAGCACTTCTTTGTGGTAAGGAAGCACAATAATCCCCACTTTACAAATGGGGAGCCAGGGCAAAAGAGAGGCTTAGTGACTCGCCTGAGGTCATGCAGGCAGCCCATTATGGAGCAGGGAATTCAACCAGGGCTCCCGAACAGCAGACAAATGCTCCAACCCCAGGGCTGTCTGTCATTTTGCTCCTATTTTTAAAGCGCTCAAAGGGTTGTATCCAGATTTCAGAGATGGTTCGGGGGATATTGAATCCAGTCTGACTAAAATAACAGAATAGCTGGACCAAGTGAAAATGTGCTGCTTTAGTGCAGAGTCGCAATATCAGTAAGTCGAATAAAGGTTTTTCTGCTGGCAGCTCTGGTTTCCTCTCACTTGCCTGAGCTTGCTCTCTCATACACAAAAACATCCACTCTCTGCAACTCCTTTCTCTTCTGCCTCGGAGGAAGGACTTGGTAGAAGGAAATTGGTATAATTAAATGGTTATGTAGGAAGCTGATGGTAAGTATTTACTTATATAAAATAAGTGGAGGGGAAGAAAAACCTATGAGGTGGATTTCTTAGTGTTTGCTTTTTGGGGTTTATTTTTGAGAGCAGGGTATTGAGTGACAGAGATTTGTTCCCAGTTGAAACACATTAGTCTGCTTTGGTATTAGAAAGATTTGAGGGCACACTGTGAGAATTTGTAAGGATTTATGTGCTTTTTAGAAAGGATTAAGAATAAAAAAAAAAATCCAGATTAGAAATGCTGTCTAACCACATCACTACCCTGCAAGCCAACATTTGCGTGGTGGCTTTCTTTTATGTTTAATGCCACAGTGTTTGTATTGCAACTTCAGTTACAGTTGGTTTTGTTTAAAGACCATAGTCTAGTCTAGGTGCACACAGCACGTGAAACGAAATGTTAAGAGTTCATGTCACATCCTTGAAATCTTATCCAACAGCAAGCTGAAATACCTAAGGAAAAGATTTTAGGGATATCCTCATTGCTTAAAGGAAAAAGATAATCAGGTACATTCCATGGCTTCTAAGTGTCTGCTTTCTTCCTGTCTATCAGATTGTAAGCTTGAGCAAGATTTGTTCTCTGGAACATTATTTCTTTAAAATATTTGCACATGGTAGTTCCATAGTAACTCCATACTGCACAAATGGAATTAGTTACTTATTTGGGAACAGAATTGTTAAACATCCTCTAAACTGAAAAAGGATACTTCCTAATTATTTACTAGAAGCATCCTCAGTGTATGTAGCTAATTAAAGTCAGACTGCTAAATGTGGATGATTAGAAGCTTATGCTGCTGGAAAACTGCCTGCGCTGATTTGAGCTAATATTGAACTTGTAAATTCAATCCTGTTTAGACACTTTATTTAGAAAAAATGTAAAACTGTGCAAGATGTGCTTATGGAAAAGACTAGCTATTTCTTTATTTTATACTTTTCAGTCTCACTATATTACATGTGAGTTTGTAATAGTTTTTGGCATCTTGCCAAATGTAACCTGTCCAGTACCAGTGGCTTAATTGTTCAGGATTTTTTTTATTTCTTTCTACTTTCTCCTACCCTCTTTTTTTTTTGTTTTTTGGTTTTTTTTGGGTTTTTTTGTGGTTTTTTTTGTTTTGTTTTTTGTTTGTTTGTTTGTTTTGTTTTTTTTTTTAAATTCGTTTTGTGTAGAGCTTGGAGTTGGGCTTTAGCCACAGGACTGTTTGCCCTGTGCAGTCCGGACATACCTGAGCCCAGTGACGCCTGGAGGATGAGCATATGCTGAATACATTGCATTTCCACGTGCGTGCTGGTGGCTGTTTCAGGTACTTGGTGAATTTGCTCCTGGACTGTACCCAAGTTTCGGTGGGTGAGCAGGAATCAGTTGCCCTGGATTAGCAGTGCATTGTATCTAAGGACAAATACTCGAGCATTTGGTCCCTGCAGAAGTCCTGTGAGCATCTCCAGTGCTTGGAGTTTTCTCTCTTGCTTGTTTCAGCCATTGCAATGGCAATGACCAGAAGGGAGTTCCATTTGAATGGGTGAATATCAAGTTTGAATTGGATTCTGGATGTTGGCTGTTGGGCTTTGTTTTGTTTTCAATTTTACTACCCTTACAATACTATTTTGAAAACAACATTTAGGTAGTATATGATTTTTCTGATGTTGTTTTGGTCTTGTAAACAATCTGCAAAGCTGATACAGATGTTTGGGGAAGGATATATTGTGTTGCTGGCCTCTTATGGTTTGTATTGCAACCTCACTGCAACGTAGCTTGTATTGCACTAGTGTCTGCTGGCAGGAGAAGATTTTCATAGCACCCATGTAATACCTGACACGTTCTTGTCACTACTGGTGATGTGAAAATTTCATTGCAGTTTTGTATTGGCAGACTGATTTGTTAGCTGAGAGTTTCACATCTAGAGAGATGTGGCAGATACTGGCATCTGTAGGCTATGGGAAGGTGTATATTAGCAGAGAAGGACATGTGGGAAGAAAAACTGACGATGGAGTGTTTAGCTGAGCGTGTTGAAAAGTGATCATCTGTGGTAAAGGACATGAAAAAAAGAAAATTAGAAATAAACCTTAAATGGGACTTAGGCCGGTTCAGAAGAGGTAAACAGATACAAAATTATGAATGTGTTATACTGAGAGGGACAAAAGACCACAATAGATATTTATGGTGATTTGGGAAATGTTTGGTAAATAAAAATAAATTGCAGAAATGTGGTGGCAAATCCGGGCTCATTATGCAGCAGTTTACAGCTGTGTAATTGATTGAAAGTCCACTGGGAGAAACTGTGGGTTTAGCTGAGTGGAGAACTGAATTTGGAGTCTTGTCCTTAATGAAAGAACAATTAATTGAACAAATCATTCTTTCTCTTTTTCAGGCAAATCATTGTTTATTGCACTGACTGTAGCTGCAAAAGACTGTCATTTTTTTGTCCCTTCAGGTGCTAAGTACATTTGTTGGATGCAAGGCTTTGATTTCCTCTCTTGTCTCTGCAATACAATCAGTTACTTCCTTATTTACGTGATACTGTGATTTCTTACAGTTCTTTGATTTTTTTTCTCTGTATATGTTTTAAAGAGTTGCTTATACTGGAAAAGGAGCCTTATGCTCTGCTCTCAAGTGCCAACACAGACACTGTCACTGCAAGGCTAACCCTTGTGTGGATGAAGGCAGAATTTCTCGGTTTAAAGCTTTGCATCATCCTTAAGGAAATCATCTTTCTTCCATTTCAGTGTTGGTCTCAGCAATTCACGTGCTAGAAGCACTATAGGGTTTTCTTAAGTTTTTGTTATTCATATACAGAAATGCTGACAGAGCATCGTGCCAGAGGAAATCTGAAATCCACATTGTCTGGGTTCTTATGAATGAAGAAGGAGATTTCAAGCATTTTTTTTGAAAATCTGTGCGCATACATAATTCAACTGGTACCTTGGAGGGATTTGCCTCCTAAACTATAATTCCACACAAGTGCATACTGTGAAGCAGAAAGCTCTGTGGTTCCCTCACCTGAGAACAAAACACCCTCTGGAGGTGCCTCTTTGTTGGCTGTGAGGGAGGCAAAGCTTCTCACTCAGTCTGAACATGTAACTTTTAGACTAACATGTTGAGAGAAGCTGCCCTCTTAACCTGTTTTTGAGCAATGTAGAGAAGGTGTGTGTTTGTTTAAGGAGCATGTCAGGTATGCTGTGTGGGAACCTGTGTTCTCAGACTGGGTGTTCAGGTGCATGCAAGAGACACTGGAGCGTGAATCCCATTTGGAAATGAATGAGCTTTCTGTTCCCTTGCTCCTCAAGTAACTGCAGCCTGTTCTAGGAGAAGTATCCTTCATACAGTCAGGAATAATGTGGTCTTAGTTTGATTGATTTTTCTCTTGTTCAAGTTGAAGGTTCATTGTTTACTCAAGTATTGTTTATTGCGACTTTCACCAGAATCAGATGCATAAATACTTAGTCTGTCACAGACTGGGGTGTATGGCAGAGGATTATGACTGGAAGCCCAGGCTTTTTCACTGCTTTAACATGACCTCTTAGTGGGTCTCAGCCATTGCTTTTGTTAAACTTGTCTATTAAATAGGCATTTTACTGTGCAGCTTCTAATTTACACAGATGATTCAAGGAATTAGGACTAGAAACAACTACTACTTTTTTTCCCTGGAAAACATGAAATTGTACTTTTAAAAAATACAGTAATTTTTGCTTTTTGTTGGGAAGTATGAACTGTGCAGCAGAAGAATTGCCTCTGAAGCAGGTATCTGTAAATAGGTCTCTAAAATGCCATTCTTGCAGCATTATGAAATTTGGTCTCCGTGTTATTTTACTTGTCTATGTGCTATAAGAAGGATTTGCAGTAAAGTAAAGACTTGGAATTTCTGCAGAAGCATTTTCTCTGTACTAGCAGTACTTTGCAGGGAGGTATCCAGATATTTCTTAAGATCTTGAAAGCTTGGTATGAAAAATCAGATTTTCCACATTCCCACTTGCAACTTAAATCCAGTGCAAACAGAGGTCTCTTTATTTCATAAGTACTTGTTTAATGCTGGCTCTGCTTTTGAGACTTATTGATTTTGGTGTATCCCAGGCCAGGAAAATCAAAGTCACATTGTGAAAATATCCTCCTGAAGTAAGTTATAACCTTTTAATGCAGTTGTAAAGGATGACTTTTTGGTTAAGGCTCTGGCCTGGACCATGAGAGTTCAAGCTGAGTTCACCTCAAGACTGTGACTCTGACCACACCAAGCAATCTTCCTGGGCCTCAGTTCCCCTCCCAGAAAATAGCACCTGTCACCTTAGGGTGAAGACTCCTGCTATGTATACAAATACAGGACACACAGAGAACACCTGCCCCTCCTCTGAGTCTCTGCTGTTTCTGTAATATAAGTAATTAAACGTCATAACTCCTCTGTTACCACTTGTTTCTCTTTTACAGCCCACATCATGGGGGATGTGAAACTGGTGACATCTACTCGAGTCTCCAAAACCTCGCTGACGCTCAGCCCCCCTGTCCCTGCTGAAGCACCAGCGTTTACTCTTCCTCCTCGGAATATCCGGGTGCAGCTGGGAGCGACTGCGAGGTTTGAGGGGAAGGTAAGGAACACATGGTGGAGGGCTTCTGCATTTGGTTGTGCCCTTCTCTGGAGCTGACTCATAGGCTGCAAAGACAGTGGAGTTGCCTCTGCAATACAGGACCTTTACTCACAAAGAATACACCAGTGTTCACCCTCCTAAGGGGGCAGGAGCATTAATGGTCTATTTCTGTGCAGAGGGGAGTGTTCCAAAACCTGAGAATGCGCTAAGTGTAACCTAGTTGAGCATGCCAGGCACTGAGTTTATTATCAGTGGGAAACTGCTTCAAGGGCTGCCTCTGATCACAGTGTTCTCCTCTTACAATTCTACTAGTCTCCTCCTGCATATTCACATTCCTGGGTCCCAAATCTGCCTGTTCACAGAGCTTCATGTGTGACACAAATCTAACCCCGCTGCAGCATGTTCTTCCTAGCAAAGCTGGGAATCTGTAACCAGAGTTCTGACAGTTTTGTGTCTGCACCGCCTGCCATACATGTTGTTAATCTGAAAGCATACAGAGCATTTTCAGAGGAAGGACTGATTTGTTCAAGAAAATCTGTTAACCCAAAAGGGTGAGTAGTGGAAGCTGGGGGAGTTATCCCAGGTTCTCCCCTTCCATCATGTTTGGGACACTGAGCTGTGCCTCCTGGCATCCGTATTTCCTTCATGAGTCAATCCCGCTATGCACTCTTGCTTGCTCTAGCTATGCTCCTTTCTCCTCCCTTAACCCAGTTCTTTTTCCTGGAGCTGTCAGTTTTCCCTCCCAGCCCTTTCAGGCTCCTTCTGTTCATGTCCCACTCATTGCATGCTAACAGCTACATCATCGAACTGACTGCACTTTTGGTCTTTGAAGTGGTGGCACTTGTGTGACAGAGGCAGGAAACTGCGACTTTACTGTGACAAAAGCGAGGGCCAGAAGGAATTTGGGAAATCCATAACTTCTGAAACTCTAACTTGAACAGAGGGCTGGTAGAGGGTATCTAATATTTATCTTATTTATGTAAGAGCAAGCCAGGAACTGAGATTTTTCAACAGGAACTGCGTAGAAAAACAGGTTTTGGAGTATATAAGTTTTTAAATGCAAAAGCAAAACTCAGAAGCAGTTCTTGGATTTGACTTTTTGAAGAAAAGTTGGCATTTTTCATAGAAAGCAAATTTCAATAAAAGTGTTTAAACCAAAAAAACCCGGTTTCTAATAAAACCTTCAGTAATTTATTTTTTAAAAAATTGTTTACTTTTAGTGTGATTTGAAGGCACAAGTCAGAAACCCTTTGTGTGTATGACATTGGCCAGTCCCAATGACTATTACCTTCCTTAGGCTTTTCATCCTTTTTTTTTCCCTCATTATTTCACTTTGTTGCAAACACAGGGGGAAAAGGGCAGTGTCTCTCCTTTATGCCTGTGACACCTGTGCACAATGCTGCTGTAGTTCCAAGTGGTTCTTCCAGGCAGCACTGCAACTGGCAATAACAGGACAGTGAAATCAAAGCTGAAGCTTGTGCTAAGATTTTGGTTTACATCTCACATGTTTCCTAATTAAAAACTCAATTAGGATATTTCTAGTTTTTATTGCACTCTGCAGAGTTTTTATTATTTAGTCAGATGGAAACAATTTTGAAATATAATGACTTACAAGCTAGAGTGCCATCAGTACTTTGCATTTTTTTTTAGATCTGGTTTTTAAGTGTTAATTTTCTAGGGATACCCATCCCCTTTTTAAAGCCACTTTGAGAGCCTGAAGGGTAAAGTCTGAGGGGATTTTTATAGTAGGTTGGAAAAAAATACACAAATTAAACTGCCAAGTTGCATTTCCTTGAAGGAACAAAACTTTGATTGAAGTCCTGGGTTAGACCTACTTGATGAAAATCTAAATTTATCTCTTCTGCCAGTTTGGTATGTGAGCTTGGCCAAAACCTTTAATTTTCCACCCTTAAAAGGGAGGTGCCGATATTAGTATTTTGTTTGTGCTCTTAGTCTCGTGCCATGGGCAAGGTGAGGGGAACACAAGTCCAGTTTGGGAGGATACTGTCCCTTACTGGCTGCAGTAGCAGAGCTTCTACCCTCTGGTCCATCTTCAGCTGCTTGGTACAATGTTGGTTCCTCCGTCATGTCACTGTTTCAGAGGTTCAGAAGGACAGTGGACCTGTTCAGAGGAACAGGTTCAGAAGGACAATCTTAACAAAAACAATTTATTAAGATTTAGTAATAGAAGCTACTCAACATATTTAGTGTTTTTTTTTATCCTGGAAAATAGGCTACAGATGTTATGATGGGTTGTTGAGTGTAAATATTAAACCAGACTCGGGCTAAAGGGAAATAAAAAGTTTTAAAAATGGCTAGACAGGAGCTTTTCTTCAAAGAGTTTCTCTGCAGTGGAATTGATCTTATCAGAAAGAACAAACATTTTGGGAATCCAAGGCAGGATATAATCTGATATTGTGATGATCCTGTATTCTCATTAAGTGAACAAGGAAGAGAGGGCCCCAGAATTAAACTTGTTGGTTTTCTTTCCAGCGGCGTGTAAGATAAGTTGTGTGAAATGGCAGTTCAAGATCAAGAAGAGTGCAGAAATTGAGAAATAGGCCCAAAATGTAGGAGGTAGAAAGGAACTGGAGTTGCCTTTAATGCCTTTTTCTCTCCCTCCCATTACCACCCTGATTTTCCTACTAAATCTCAGGAAGTTGTATAATTGATCCTCCTTTCAGTAATCCACTAAACTGTGGAAGAAATGTGCTGCTTGTCCCTCTCATTGGTTATTCTGTGTGCTTTTTGCCTCCTTCCCCACCTTAATTGCTTGTATACAACCAGCTGGGGACAGGAGTTCTGGCACAAAGATTGGCTCCCAATTCTTGGTTGTTGTGCTACTAACTGTTGTAATGAAAGGAACATAAAAAACAATGTAATAATAATGGCCGTAATAATTATAGATTTTTTTAGAACACTTCAACTAATGTACATAAGGAATTAAAGATAATCTCATATTATTTTGTGTAGTGTCTACCCAAACCAACATTGTTCTAACTGAAGCCCAGCCATGCATTTGTGCTGCCCTTGGTCACTTTTTCTCTTTCTTTACTTTTTCTTTAATGTGTTTCCAAGTATTTTGGATTTTGAGCTGGAAATAGCTAAAATCACATGATGAAGCTGACAAAAAAATCTGTGTGATTTAATTGCGCCTACCTGCCCCCACTTTGCATTGAAGGAACCAACAGAGTGTTGACTCTGACAAGGTTATTGTAGGTACCTGTTTTGTGATCACCCACTACAGTAACTGTTGTTGTAAAGCATGGCTTTGTGTCAGCTGAAGAGGACACGAGTGTTTATTTAAGATTTTATTTACAGGCCCATCCCCAAGGGTGATTTGGAAGAAAATTTACTTCATTAGTAAGGATTTCTGGACTTGCTATTTTCTGTAGTCATTAAGCAGAAATCAGGAAAAAAAATCTTGAATTATGTATTGACAAATTTGCAGAGGAAAAGGAGATAGAAAGTATTCATATTGTGGTATAAAGGAGGTTCAGTCTTACAAAAGTAATGGTGGACTAAAGACCACGACTAATCATAAAGTCCACTGTTTAGACATGATAGCATAACAATGTCTGAAAAAGGAACAGAAGAAAATCTAGCTGTTTCCCAAGAGGAAAACAGCTAATCAGCATATCTTAAATAGCTGAACAAAGATAGAGTCAGAGATTGAGTCCATGCAGGTCAGAGGAGAACCAGTCAGCATAATTCCTCTTATCTTTCTTGTCCCATGATGGTTAATCATGATTCTCAAATTTCAACCAAGTCTTATTAGGTTCTTCAGTTCTGCTTTTAGTTTGAAAAATATCATCATCTTTTCCAGACTTTTCCTTGCTCCTCTGGGTCACTTTGTTGTGGTCAATTCCACTGGCAATAAAACTAGTTATGTAGCATTGTGCCTTCTTATTTAAGCAAATGGTTTTAGCATGAAACATGACTGCAACTTAATGTAATGAAGTTTTATATTCGATTTTTTGGGGGGAGTTGTGCATTTCACCACTTTCATGGTCATAATAGGTTTAAAGGCTAAAAAAGACTTAGTAAATGGAACAATGTGAGTAGTTGACTTTCTATTCCTTGCACTGCAATAGCCTGCAGTGATGTGAGAGGAATGAGAAGGGGGAAAAGTATTTTGATTGACTTTATTTTTTTATTTCCAGAAATATGCCCCTAGATGGAAAAGCTTTAAGTTTTGTTTTTCTAACCCACCCAATAGGTAGGACAGAATGCTTATCATCAGACATGCATTTGGCTAAGTAGTAATATTTTTGCCTTCTGCCATCATAAGCAAGGCATAAATTCACTCCAGCCCCTTGTCTCCATCGGGCTGATGAAACCACGAAGGTCAGGGAGGGGCTCAGCGCCACCTGTGACAGTGGGAGCCCCATGTGAAATAGCAAAGTGTGCATTTGACTGTCTATAAATGTCTCCCTGAGAGTCTGCACCAAGTGACACCAGGTCACACATCTTGGTAGAGAAAAAGGAAGTAGTCATTAATAGACAGCAAGCATGATGCATCCAGAATCTCTGCAGAAGGCCACATGTGGAGAAGGTTTATAATCAAAACACATCATTACTCATTGCGGTTTTGCTCAGTCCACACTCACTCTAGCACCTAGACTCCAAAGCTAAAAATTTCTGCTTTTTGACATGTCACTTGGCTCTGCTCACTCATGGATGTAGTATGAAGTTTGGAAACCTACTGGGCAAAACCAGACAACATCATTTTTTTTCCATGTAACATCTGGACTTGCTAGTATGTGAGTGCATGTTGAACACCAAGTAACAGTGCTCTGAATTGTGTACAATTCCAGCCATTCAGGAGGGGGAGAAGCCAGTGTGTCTGACAGCGAGCAGCGAGGGCTGGCTGCTCCCCAGAGGAGCGTGAGCCAGGAGCTGAGGGGGAGCCACGCATGGGCTGTGCCAGCACCAGCTGGGCACGGTCCCGCAGGCTCTGCACACAGCAGGCACTGCCGTGGGCTCTGACAGGGTTACAGGTGATCCCAGGCAAGCAATGAGCCAGGTTCAGGATCCCAAAAAGAGCAGGAGCAAAAGTAGACAAGGTCAGATTGTCCTTCCACAGGTGCCCACTTCAGTTTTTAATGTTCGGTCTGTAAGACAGTATCTTGTTACTGGAGGTTACTGAACCTCTAGCAGGGGACTGGAACAGCACCTGTTCTTGTACCTAAGTTGCCAGAGCTCATTGTTTAGTGTTAGTTAGGAGACAAACCTGCCTTCATCGTGATTCTTAAGCCAAAAGTCGGCTTGGAGTCAGTTCCTAGTTCAACATCCCATGTGAACACAGTCTGTGTTCTTATGTTGGGGAAATAACCTTTGGAAGAGGAGAGATGTTGATGTGTTGGGGTAGTGCTTGTTGAGGGAGACACTGCTGCTCTTATTGCTGTCAGAGGTTACATGTCAAAGCTCTCTGCGCTAGTTGGAGCCAGAAAATCAAGGCATTCCACTGATGGGGATGTCCCTGAGGTGAGTAGGTCAGTATAAGGGCTTGGACTTGCCTGCCTAAATACATTTACTTTATTCTTCTAGGAGACCTGGCAACCAAGTTGGAAATTAAATCATGTTTGTTGACTCACAGGTTAGTAACCTGACCTGTGGGCTAACCATCCCACAGTACGAATATGTTACAGTGAGATTCTAGTGGTGATCTAAACTCTTACACCTTTCTTCTTCAGAGGAGTTTTAGGAATAGACATAGTGGAAACCTGGAAATTTTCCACTTTCAAAAAGTAATTCTAGGCTTTCTGATGATGAAGACAGCTTTATTCTCTGTAAGTTAGTGCATCGCTGTAAACCTGTAGCCAGACAGAATAAAACAATCCTTGTCTTCTGAAAATACTGTGGCTAAAACTGGCACAAATTCAAAGTCAGCTTTGTATTGTGTTATTGCTTATACGGAGACCTCTGTAATTCATGTGAAGAATGAGGCAAAATGGAAAAAATAAGTTATTTTATCTTTCTTTATGAATTTTCCTATTTCTGCACCTTTTCAAAATACCGTGGTAAGTGTTACTCTGTAGAAATACCATTTATTATAAACACAACAGCTGAACTTACTAAAATGCTAATTAAAAGTTATACTTCATGCCAAGTGCAATGTGCGCAAGAGCTTTTCATTCAAAGATGACAACAATCTGCACACGTAGCCCAGAGAAAATGGAGAAGCAAAGACCGACAAATTAGATAGTTCTGCTCCTGGTTATTTGCCTTTTGGCTACAGAATATTGAGCTTATTTCATCCAGCTCTGCGCTTTCTCAACTCATGTTGAATCAGAGTGGTAATTTTCCTCTCGCTGCACAGTAGAGTCAGATTGTAACTGTGGCTTGAGAGTTTGCCACTCTTTCACTGTTCCCCACAATACACAAGCAAGCCTATAGTTATGGTGCATGTATTATTTAAATTGTTTTTGAAAAGCTTGGAATGTTACTGTAATGCACACTGCTTTGAAAAGGTTTGTAGAAGTGCCACACACACATAGCATGTGAAATCTAACTTGTATCTGAAATCTAGCTCATTTATATCACGCTCCCATACTGGTAAACAGTGAGAAAAGGATTTTTCTCTTTGTGAACACCCTGGATCAAGAGTTCAATATACTTAAGCTTGATTATTTTTGTCTATATAAATTCTGGTGTTCTTTTAAAATAAGAATAAATCAGCAGTTTGTCTCTGCAGGGAGGCAAATATAACTATTTCAAACCAAAGCTATGACAAAAGCCAAGGCACTAGAAGTAAAATTATGATAAAATCTTGAAAATACAGATTAAAGAACTATGGCAAATGGTATTGATTTTTGCTTATTTCATGGTGGCACTGAAGGAGCCTAATTCAACTGGAGTCCTGGTGTATGTCTGTGGATGGTATTTAACACATGCACAGGCCAGAGTAGAGCTGGATCCCTCTCTGGTGGCCTTCCTAGCTAAAGCAACAGAGGAAATAGTCATTGTTACCCCCTTGACATTTATGTGGGGTACTGAAGCATGGTGAGATTTACTGGCTTGTGCAAGATCACATAGAAATACTTTGTCTTCCAGAAGTTCAATTCCCATCCAGTACCTCAGACAGGAATCTGTCCTTTTTGGTCTGATTTTGGAAGAGAAAGTTAAGATTTGCAGTAGGCGTGAACATCACAACTACCTGGCTGACTGCTGTGGGACTAAGAGCATCACTTTCACGATGCCAGAATGAGGTGCTCAGAGTCTTGACACGAAGCTGGTTTGGTGGGATATGCCAGTGGCCAGAAGCAGAGACAAAGATTTGTCTGCTCCAGAGACTGTTACGCAGCCAGAGGGTTAGTGGAAAACACTGTGTTGGATTCGTTCAGCCCCTCAGTAGGAGTGCCAGCATCTGCAGTGCCGTGGGGCTCTGCTGAAAGCACACGCAGCGTAAGCACTTCTTCCACAGCCTGAACGAATGCAGCTACTTTTGAGTGCACCTGTGTGTTTCTCTTCCCAGGGTCACAGCAGTTTCAGTTTTGAGAGAAAGCATTAGAAAGAAGGGGCGAGCCCACAAACTTTCTCTTGAACTCCCCATGTCTGTAAATATTTACCCTGAACTGCTAAACTAGAAATGTACAGCCACGTCAATTTATACTTAGTATTTCATTTAGTGCTTTGAGGGTTTTTCCTTTCGAACAGTTGTTGCTCAGCTCTTGGTTTTTATTTTTATTTTAAACACAGTCGTTCATACACTGTACTGTCTGAGTTACCTCTGCTAAGCTGTTGTTAAACAGTATATGTGCATAGTTGGGAAAGCTTATAGATTTTACACATTATTACAGGCTGTAATAAAAAAACCATTGACAGTTCCTAATGAGCAGTTGATGTTTCCCAATAGGATTTTGTATGGAAGTCTTAATTTCATAGCTCTAAACATATTTTCCAGTAGCTGTGTGTTTGGGGCACAAAAAGAAAGCACATATATTTTCTTTTTAAATTTTATTTTTCACAGTAGGTCATGCATAGTGTGTGTCTCATGTAAATTTGTAGAGATTCCTTATCTGTTGATACCATGTACTGATACTGAATCCCCAAGAACAGTATCCTAAGCTAGGAAAGTATGAAGCTCATTTGTTCAGTGGCACAGCTCCTACAAGAAGATAGGGCCACCAGTATTCAGTGGCATGTGAAATAAATTCATGTCCTGTTAAGAAAGAAACTTCACATCAGTAAGTAAAAAAAAAGAAAAAAGGGAAAAAAGTCTTTGTCTTCCAGAAATAATATTCAATGGAAAAATAATTTGTACAAGTTTTATTGCAGTCAGCGATGAACATCCTCTTGAGAATAGAAAGAAACAGAATGGATTGTCATCTTTAAAAAGTGGCTGCCAATTCAAACCCCAAATATTATTGTTATGAAGGGATTGCTGTTCTGAAAATAGTTGATGCTGTTTGGCTGTGCTTCTTTAACGTGGTATCAGCAGAGTCTTTTGACCTGATGATGTCCCAGTCTCAAGCTGTGCCTCAAAGCATCTGGATTCTGTGATCAGTTTTATGAGGTAAAACAGCAAAATATTTACAGGTTTTCTTCTAAGTGGGGACATGCACACATTTTGCTAATGACAGAGCAAAGTGTTGGTGTTCATTTCATCCTGTGCTTGTTCAGGGGGCCTCCTCTTGCTCCTGGTTGGTCTAAACAATCATTATCCACATTTTTGAGTTGTTACTGAATGAAGGATTCACAACTAAAAGTAAAAATCTGCATCGTCCTAAAAGCTAAGCTTTTTGTGGTGAGAAGGGGGGAGACAGTTTTCCAACAGTTTATTTTTATTGTGTTAAACTGTTTTATGTTTCAGTCTTCCAGGTTATTTGATCTAACATTACTAAATATGGAAAGATTAATTCCTTTTGGTGTGTGCTTGACAAAACCTGAGTGTCTCCATGTCTCAGATTCTCAGCTGTGAAGTTATGAAGTCAAAGTTACACTTTCCCAAGTGACAGCTACCTATTTGGAAACTGAAATTGTCTTCAGTTTGCACATAACTCAGTTTACTGCCCACCTCTGACGAAATGGCAGAATTTTAGCACTTTGCGGAGACCTCATTGACTTTGTGTGCCAGGACAGCATCTGGGTGGCATTGGAGGAAATAGCCTAAGCTTTCTCCCAGACTTTTTCCAAGGTTTATGGCATCTGTTTTTGAATTGGCAGTCTAGGATAGCCTTTTAAAAATGGGAAAAATCAGACAATGACTAAATATAAATACAGATCTAAAGATGGACAGAGATTCAGTCTATTTGCAATCCCTTATTAAGTTCAGAAAACTTGTACTTACAGGAAAATACTGGTCCAGTTGAGCTCTGTGGGTGGTTTGCATAAAACTCTTGTCGTGCCTTTAATGGCTACGGGTCAGCTGGCTACAGTGTGGGGAGAGCAGAAAGGCAGATGTTGCTGCTGGGAGAATGATTTATTAATGCTCCATCAGAACAGCTCAGCCACTCTGAGGCAGCAACACCTGTATGGAAGTGCCCCCATCAGTGTAGCAGAGGTTTACAGCCTCTGCCTCACTTGCTGAGTGACATCCCAGCTGCACAGACATGTGCTCCTCTCCGAAGTGTGTTCCCTTCGTGCCTGTCCTCTGTACGGGAGAAGGTAGAGCCCATCTGCATAGGGGTCTGTGTTTCACCTGAATGATGTGTCAGGTTATTTTGGGGCTGTCTGAAGACTCCTATAACAGTGTTACTTTAAATGCAATAAATTTAAACTTATTCTTTAAATGAAATGTAGTCTAAGAAAAGCACATATACGTATGCTTAATTAAAAAAGATGTAAGTGGGGCTTAAACATTGTCTTAAGAGCTGGATTAATTGGGACTGGTGTTTGAACTTAGACACCAGATAAACTCAAGGCAGCTTGGCACCCAGTAATAGTCTGAAATTCTCCAAGTCCTTCAGAAACAACGTAAGACAAATGGACCTGTTGAGGTTGTGGGACCTGGGAAAGCAATGCTTTATTCAAACAGCTCTACTCTGGAGACTGAGCGCAAAGCCAATACTCTGTGCACCTCTGGGAACTCTTGACACCAAATTTTAGAAAAGAAATATGATCAAATGTAGAAAATTGAAGAAGAAATTATCTGCAGCTGCTGTCTGCTTTTCAGTTAGCAGACCATGTCTTCCATAGGTCATAAATTCTTCCCTGCTGAGTACCATAAAAACTGATTCCCCTAAAGAGCTGTGGTAGAATGTGTAGTGTTCAGCACCTTTGCAGTCTGCAAAAAGGGGTTGAAGAGTGAGATACAGCACAAGCAGATTATGCAGAGCTACTTTTAAAGAGTCACAACTAAAATTGGTGGGCTGCCATCTGCAAAAGGATCTTGTGTTTGGTGCCTGGACTATAAAATACCAAATGCCATTTGGCATTGATGAGTACAGAACGGAAAAATAAAACACACCCAAGGTTTTCAGAAAGACCATTATTTTTTCTTGTATGTACAACAGGTAATGCTTTGAAGTGAGCATGTCTGTTCCTAGTATGTATTCCAGTTTTGCTTTAATGAGACGACTGTGGATTCTAGACTGCTTCATAGAAGAGGTGGGTTATTCGCTGTGTTTGCAAGGTCATAACTAAGTCTCCAAATATTTAACATTTTCATGTTTAACCTTGCCAGGCAACTTCTCTCTTTTAGAAGCAAGCTTTTAAAAGGGATAAGATATTCTTGAGATATGGGTTTTGTGTGTTTAAAGTCTCAGAAGGAGCTTAACAATGTATCATGTCCACTTTCCATTATCACGAACATCTGCTGTTCATTTGTTAAAGCAAACTGCAGCTTGAGCATAACAGCTTTGTTAGAAGACTTGCAAAAGAGCTGCACCAGCCAGAACTGTTTCCCACCTGCATTAATCATAAAAATTAAATTAAAATCAAAACTTACTACCTATTAGTTGGGCTGTAGTCACGATGTTCAGTTGTAGTCTCAGCAGTTTTGTGGGACTTCTTTTTAAAGACTGAAATTAAGAGTTCACAGCAGTATGAAGTATTAAAACAAGAAATGGCTTTTCTTTTTTTGTCTGATTTGAGAGCACAGCTCTCTCTACACGGACAGAGCATGTGTTATGGTGTATCCAGTCCTCAGTATCCTCTGTTAAGTTTGTTCTCAAGTACTTCATTCCCCTCATAAGTCTTTTGATCAAGGTTCAGATCCAAAATCTCTTGGCTCTTGATTCAAGAAAGGTAGGGGACAGTGGCTAGAGTCTCTTGAGTATGGGAAACACCTCCTTTTTGTAGGGCCTAGGATGAGGCACATCCACAGAACATCTGTTACTGTTTGGATTGAATCTCCTGGGGCTGCTTGAGAACCTTCACTTTTATGACCTTCAGATGAGCCCATCTAATTAGTAACTTGCAATAAAGGGAATAATGTTCCATTTTTGCTGATACCTAGACTTTGGAAGAAGAGTTACACTTTACAGTCTCTATCCCATTTCAAGTGTAAGTGCTATACACTGTTTTCTCCTCTATCTTCACTTCTTTAATTAGATTTAAACATACAAAATATATCATACTACTTAATCACATTTCTTCTGCTGCTTTCTTGATACAATCTGATGGCTCATTACTCCAAGTTTTGCAAAAAGTGCAAGTAGTTTACTCCCTGGTAGTAATAAGTATTTGCTATGCCAAGTTCACAGGCAGTATAGAAGTCAAAGTTTGTCAGATATTCTGAGTGGTTTTCTCCATCTCCCTTGATGTCTCCTTCTGGTGTGACCTCTGATGATCTGCCCAAAGCAAACACTTGGGAGCTCAGTGGTGACATCTGACAACTCTACCTGGGGCTGTGCTCTTTTTGTCCCTTTGCAGCCTCTCTTCTCTGTGGCCTTTTCTGAGATATAGTTCCCAGAAATTGCTGGTTTCTGGTTGAAGATCGGCATGGAACAGAGAATAGGCTACAGACTTCCCCCAAATTCTGGCATTCCTTAATGTTAAGGTAAGCAGGAACCCAAATATGCAAACCCCCTCCTGTTCTTTTAAAGGAGGTCGCTGTTGTCAGACATCCTCTACCAACCCACTGGCCAGTTCCTCCTGAAAGTTTTTGCCTGCCCTGTCCTCTGTGGGTGTGGGAAATAGTTTATTCTCTTCTGCTTTGCAGGTACTTTTATGTATTAGAAAACACTACTGCCAGTGTTCTTGTAGGACTTGTTACCTGGGTCATCCAAACATTTTTTTGTGTTGTTTTATGGCTTCCAGACACTACAGTCCAACTATACTACCAGCTATCAGTGTTTTAAAGAAATTGTTTCTTTGTGTTGCAGTGATTGAGATGCAGGCTAAGAGCATCACTTTTAATAGCCTCAAGGGCTGCATATCCTTAAAAGTCTCAAGACAAGTGGAAAAGCCTATATTTGCATCACCCTTTGTTCGTGTATATGTTAATTAAATGAACAAAAACTTCCATTCATTTCCTCTAAGAAGTATATTTGGTATTTTTCTGTGTCAAATATAAATGGGCAATTACAATACCAAGTTCTTCTCACTGAGAACCAGGTGTCAAAAAGCAGGAGCAGAAAACCTGCTTAATTTTAGAGTGTTAAATCATAGAATCATTAAAGCTGGACTCTAAGATGGTTTGACACCAAGTCAAACCACCAGCCTGTCACCACACGTCCATCTCTAAACCATGTCCTCAAGCACTACCTGCTATACCTTATTAATCTTTAACAACCAACAAAGGGGACAACCGTCCTCAAAAACCAGCAAGGTATGCAAACTGGGTTGACAGCTTCATTTTAAATACCCTGTGAAAAGATAATATTTGTGTCTTTCAAAAGTAAATTCAAAATCGATTTTCTTTAGACAGACTGAACCACTGAAATACAACTGATTCTTTTATTCAATGGACTGAGCACTGTACACACACAGGTCTTAGTTCTGGACTTTGTGGAATTAAGGCAAAGGTAGTCTACAAAAATGGCAGCACAACTGCACCTGTGTGCTGACAGAATTTGGATGTCTTAAAATTCTGATTTCATGGGAGAAGGATTGTCTCTTGAGAGGAATTTTAGTCATTAGTGAATTCATATTGTAGCATATGAAATCACCTCTATGAAGGGAGTTATTTTGAACAGCAACTTCTTTACAGTTGTAACATTGCCAGTCTTAGTACAGCTTTTGATGTGCCTGTCTATATATGATGTAATTTGAAGGGATTTTGAAAGCTAATAAATCCTTTTAATAGCTGTTTGCTTCCTGATCTCGTTGCTTGTGTATTAAATATGACCTTAGGCAGCCAAATGGGTCATTTATCTAGTCCTTACCGTAAAGCACTGAACCCCTCAGCCAGTGTAATGATTGTAGTGCTAGAATATATGTACTGTTCACCATCAATTCCAATAGTCTTTAGGTGATGCTGTCAAGGTGAGCCGTACTCAGGAGCGGTGCACACCCCATCAGTGTTTCACAGTTTCACGTGCTGTTCTGGTGTGTTGTCACTTACAGCTGACTCTTTAGGGTGCTGTGGGTTGATGTCCATTGTTGATCTCACTGGAGCCAGCAGCAGTTATTACAGAGCAGGATATCACTTTGAAGTTAAAAGCATGGGCCAAAAGGGTGCATTTTGTTACCCTAAACTTCTACTGCAACTGCGATGTGTTTAAGTAGGCCTCAGGTTTTCTGAAATTAGTGAATAAACAGCTCTTTTATGGAGCATAGATAGAGGCCAAATTTTAGAAAATCTTTCCTTTGCTTTTGCAGGAGGGTCACTAAATATATTTGGCATTAGAGGTCACTGAATCAGTTTGTGACAGTGGAGAATAGTTTGTAGTGACACATTTTTAATAATTCTGTCATTTTGTGTACAGCTTCCATGGGTTTGTTCTAGTTTTTCTCCCTTATTTCTTTTCTTTGGGCACCTAGTGCCATCCCTTTTCAATAGTATTCCCTCAGACTCTGATGCAGAACAATCCTGACTCTGGGAGTTCCACACACAACAGGTTCTCTCTCAGCTCCTTCCACTTGCTCTGTTGATGCACAGAGCAAGAGGTCTGTTTTACCTCAGAACTCATGTTTGTGCTAATACAATGGCCCTTTGCTGCTTGCTGTCAATTTTCCACTTGTTATTGTTGTAGAACGGGTAAAGAGAAGCTGTAGCCTCCCTGGGACTGGCAATACTCACACAGGCCAAGCTGTAAATAAAGGTTATAGCCTTCTGCTGCTGGGCATTAAATAAGCAGATAAATTTCTCTTTGCTGTGGATTTATTCAAGGCAGATGTTTTTAGTGAGCTCTGGAAAGGCTGCGAGGAATATAAAACCTGCTGCAGTTCTGGAATTGATCCATTAGGATCAAAACCCAGTAACCAGTGATTTGTTTAAGGGTCCCTGACACTTTTATGGCAAGACTATGTATTTCAGAGAGGTCTGGCTCAGTTTGAAACACATTCCAAACCCAAACCTGAAATAAATCCTTGCAACAGAGCAATTCTGTAAACTTCTGCTTTCCTATCATTTCATTTTTGACAAAAAATGAAAGAAAAAGAATCAGAGTTTGGGAAGGGAATGACTCAACCTTTTGAAAGGAAATGGTGTGTTGATTGCCTGTGTTTGTAATTTTCGGTGTGGCATTTCCTTAGAGTAGAGGTGTGGATGAACAAAATAATACAGACATAGCAAGCATAAAATAAACACACATAGATGAAATGGAAAAATACTTAATGTAGCCTCAGCCATGTGATACTGGAAGGACATGTGTAATGGTCCACCAGAACTTGAGGGGTCAGCTAAAAATGACCTTATGTGGTCCAAGAGGGACTTAAGAATATTATAAAACAAAAAAGAAAAGGAAGAAAGGTATTTCCCATGGCTTTGACCCCAGTTGTTCCCTGGGATAAATGATGGAAGGTTAATACTTGGGAGATTAGAAGCTGGGTTGAAAAATACGATGAAAACACCAGAAGAAATCACTGTGAACTGGAAAAAACAGTAAATATATGAGGTGATGTGTAATTGATGGCTTGCATTCACAGGCCAGAACCTCAGCAGCTGTAAACAGATGTGGTCAGGCTAATGTCAGTGAAGTGAAGAGGTTGTGATGTAATGCACTGGAAAGGTGGTTCTGTCTTCACATCATTCAAGTGCTACTCTGTCATTTTACTGCATTGCATTACTTGATATAACAGTTTGAAAGCCATTTGCCTCAAATATTTCAAGGAAATTTTAATATCCAGTGAAGCAAAAATGAGAGGTAGTAACTGCATTCTAATATACTCCCTGACTTTGGGTGAATCACTTAATCACTCTTTCTCTAATCTAGAATGAGAAGATGGGTAGAAGAGCACTGACAAATCAATAACAAGAAACAGTTATTTGGTACAAGTCACTTTCTGTGCCAGTGAGCACACCATCAACTAACAGGAGTTACAGAACTGTAACACTCTCCTATTGATGCTTCACAGCTCCCTTTTCCTGAAAAAGAATTGTACTGAGAAAGATATTCTTTGGAGCCTGCACTCTGAGTGAGCACGAGACCAGTCTGCTGGAGTAGGGCTGAGGGTCTGGGTTGAGAGGGAGCTGCTGTTTTTCAGAAAGCACAGGAAAGAAAGGGCAGGGCCACAAAATGGCTTTAGAAAGATGCAGGTTTTAAACAGGAGTCAACTGCCCACCGTGCGAGATCCCACAATTCATTCTTCGTGGGACATGGCTCTTGCTGAGGTGAAGATAGACTCAGAAAGAACCGGAGAAGTTTGTCGCAGAAGTGGAAAGTTTCTCCAGCTTATTCAGCATATTCACATTCTTGGCAAACACTACTGTCCTTCATATTGAGTAAGTAGTGCCAGGAAGAAGAGGTCACCACATCACTGGTGAAATTAATTTGTCTGAACTGATACCCAAAGAATTAAAGGAAAGAGCAAAATTTCTGACAGCTATAGGTTAAGCTCCAGCAGACGAGAAACCCAGCTGGAGTGAGGTGGGGCTGGATTACAAATGAAACGTTTTGAAAGATGAGAACCTAGGAGTGGGTAAGGTTGGTTGACTAAAGATTGTAATTTGGAAAGTAAGTGCTGTGCAGTCAGGGAAAACAGAGCTGAAACGAGGATTGGAAACTGAGAGGAGAATGTTGGGAGGAATTTGCCTAAGCCACAACCAAGCCTTCTTCAAATCAAGACAGATCATCAATATTTTGCCCACCTGGAGGCTGAAGGGATTTCCTGTTCAGTTGCCAAAATTTGATAATGTAGTTCAGAATGCAACATTGCTCCTTTCCCAGCGAGCAAACACAGACACAACTATTACTCATCCCAGCTCATCTTGATCCACTCAGTTACTTCGTGACATGTAGGCAAAGGATCAAAGAGCCAGAGGATGGGGAGTGAACATATCAGAGTGGGGGAGAGGAGACAAGTACTGCACTCGGGAGTTGTTCTGATGACTGGGGAAGTGTGCTAACAATTAACACATACTGAAGTGACCCTTGCAGAGGATGGCATCCCTCTTAAAGCAGAGGAAGAACCTTTGCCTAGATAGTAATTTTTTTTTGGTGGAAACTGGTGTATGCTTGCTTTTCTGGTTTTCTATTTTGTTTGAGTTTTTTTTCTGCAAAAGAAAGATCCTCATCAAGTTTCAACAGCTCAGTTGAAATCAAGAACTCAGTTCTCAGAGCAGCTGAGGATGTGCAAATCTGAAGGTATCATTGATGCCATAGCAGGCAAGGGTATATTAACATGGCTGCTATTTAATGAGCACAGGACTGGTTAATTTTGTTGAAAATTCTTCTTTTGGGCAGACCACAAAGCTGTTTAAGTTGAGCAGTGTGTTTGTGTGAATACATATAGGTGCTTATAGTCCCCCTCCCACCATAGCATGAGAATGACCCTTAATAACCCTTTCTTAAAGTGCAACTTCTTATCTTCTTTTAAAGATCAAGACAAAATTTGGAACGTGTCTGCTTTTCTTGCCTGTGTATTGTCAGGAGCCACTATATCTCAGCACATTTGAAAACTAGATGGCTGCATGCAGATTCACATTATAAGCCCAAGCTTTGGCTAGAAACTTTCCATGTAGCTACCTTGCAGTCTGCATGCTTAGAGAGGCAGCAGCACTATTGCCTTTGAGCTTCTGAACAGTGGGGACACGAGCTATCAGGGTTCTTCATTGGCACTGGCACTGTCTTTCTGCAGAGAAACCACACTAGTGGGAAATCTTTCTGCATTGGTATCTCTCTGCCTGACTAGTGTTACCATTTTAAGTTTGACTTATCCAAGAGTTTTTTCATTTTATTATGTTCTGCCACTTGGCTTGCAAAGAATATGTGTTTAACAGCTCCTGTGTCAAGAACTTTCCACTGCATTGCTAAATGCCCAACATTTCTTCCCAGTATCATCATCTGTTAAGTTTACTTTCCTTCTCCATCTCTCTCACATCTTTCCAGGTCAGAGGGTACCCTGAGCCCCAGATCACATGGTACAGAAATGGGCATCCTGTCCCAGAGGGGGACCATTACGTCGTGGACCGCAGCATTCGGGGGATATTCAGCTTGGTAATCAATGGTGTGCAGGAAGGTGATGGTGGTAAATACACCTGCGAGGCTGCAAACGATGGGGGGGTTCGTCAAGTGACCGTGGAACTCACAGTGGAAGGTAAGAGGATACTTACACTGTTGCTGAGATGATTACAGAGTTTAATTAAAAGAACACGCTGATTTAAACTGTCTTGTTCAAGTCACAACTGGACACAGGCTCTTTCTCATTGCTGCAAGAAAAACTTGACAGTTTAAGAGCTTTCGCAGGGAACTACATGTCTACAGCTAGATAAAGTGTGCCTTCAGTTTCAGGTGTGTATCATGATGCCCAGGTGACACGATTTTCCTGGAAGTGACCACCCAGGACAGAAACAAAGGTCTGGAAAGTTAGCATTTTCTCTCAGGCAGTAAAAGCTGTGGCTGCACAGACAGGCACTCTGAGGCAGCGGCTTCCTGGAGCCCTCCATGCATGCAGCCATTTGCTGAGCTGCACGCCTGGTTGTAATTGCATGCTCAGCGTCACACGGGAAACAGCCGACATCAAACCCAGGAATTTTTAAGAGCACATCTGCATATTAGATAGCTGCAAACCGCCAACTTTAAAATTTAAAGAGTGACAGACACAAAGCCAGGGAAGGGTTGAAAACAACTGTACTGTAATTTGGTCATGTCAGAGATCTGTTGAATATCGCAGCCTCTCAGGTCACAAGTTTATGTTGAATTCTTGAAGCAAATAAAAATCCTGCAGTAGTCCTGAAACAGTCAGCATTTGAGTTTATTCAGAGTCAAAATCTCTTAACAACTATCGTCAGAGTTCATGCTGACATATGCATAGATCTGGCATGACTGTTACTGCCTCCTGTTGTAAAAATTATGCAAAATCTTTTTTGCCCCTGGTTTGAAGCTGTGACAACTTTATGAGTTACAATTTACCTGGAGGCAGAAGATTTTTCTTTTAAAGCTGTTTTTATATCCATTTTTCTGACCTGGTCTTTGCTGCAGTTTAAAAGCAACTTCAGGGCAGTACCCAATGACTGAATTTCTCACAGTTTGAGACTTTTATGGCCCTTATTCTAAAATCCTTCTATGCATCAAGATAGCAAAGCACAGGGGTTTGTTTTGTTTTTCTGTGGGGCTGGCTGCTACTTGGAAAAATGAGTGACTGAAGCACGATCTAGCCTTTCCATCTGCACGACTGTCCTGTCCGACAGTGATGTGGGCTCTTACAAGGCTCTAGAACAAGTGTTTTTTCGCAGCCATCAGAGCTGTTTGTCCGATGCTGCGGCTCTGGGTGTCCCCCAGGTCTGTCCCGGAGCTTTCCAGGCACGGTGTGCAGCAGGTGGCGCTGGGATCACAGGGCTGCGCAGGGATGCAACGATGAGCTCGGTTGTAGTTACAGAAGAGACAGTCTGGGCTAGCAGAAAACCAAATCAAGTGAGGGAAGATCTCTTTCACAGTCCAAAACACCTTCCTTTGTTATCTTAATTTGAATTCCTGCTGCACCGTAGTAATTAGAGATGGTGTTTCACTTGTTGGAACATATTTTTGCACAAATAATCTGCAGCGTTGTTACTACTGAGTAGACAGTAACTCTGCTAAAACTTGGTTTTGGAATTGGAGAGCCTAACTTTGGGGCTACAGGTGACATAAGCTTAAACTGCAAGTGTTGCATTCCTCCTTTATGTTTGAAACCTGGAGAAATGCATGTTTTACATAGGCTTTAGTGTCTAATTCCCAATGGTCTTGACAAAACTTCAGCCTTCCTGTTTTTCTGTCCTATTTTACAGGAAACTCCTTGATGAAATACAGCCTGCCGTCCAGTGCCAAAACCCCTGGGTAAGCAGTCCCTGGCTTTGATATTGTTTAACAGACACTAAAATATACTTTGGTAGGGAAACAAATAAAATTACTCTCTCTAAAAATCTCTATTTATCCCAAGCAGAATGGCTACTGTGAGAGCTGCTGGGTTAGCAAAGGGGTTGAGGCTGTGAGGATACAGCTGCTGCTCCCACGTAGTGACTGGGGGGTTAATCTGGTTGAAAAGAGAACGTCCTGCTGATACCTGCAATATTGCACCCTCTCCTGCTGCAATACTGCACCCTCTTGTCTCTGCGCTCTGCTCTTCACAAATCCCTCCCCACAACTTCCATGACCTGACAGTCTCTGTATAAAGCCAGAGCAAACACTGCTTTACTAGTCATAAGTAGGAAATAAAAGCAACTGAAAGCAGCATTCTCTCACACTGAATTTAAATATTTCCAAGCAGCACAGTGTGTAAACTGCACTGTGGAAGAAATAATTGTTCCAGTTTGGAGTAACTTGCTGAGAATGGGCTGATGGGGGGGGTCTAAACTGGCACACAAAATAACCTGTTGTCATGTACTTTATGCACCTCAGTAAACATTTACAATTAAGTGAATGTCACTGTTTTAAAAGCCTCAGGCCTAATTCTTCCAACAGCTGACTTGGGGTTTTTTTATGAGTAGTTTGAATTTAATCAGAGTTTTTTCTGATTTATATCCCTGGCACTGAGTCACCCTGGATGCAGACAAAAATCTGTGTTTCTGATTGTTAGTGGTCAGAATATAGACAGTTACAACTGAAGATTTTAATTTCATCATTGATATGAGCATTGCTTGTGTTTGTTTTGAATTTTAAAATGAACTGAGATTGCAACAGTGAAAATGGTGAGTAAAACTGAATAATCAGGAAGGCTTTTACGTGATAAAGTCTGTATTGCAAATGTGCTACAGAAATACACACAGGATAAATAACCAAAACAAGAAGGGTCAGTTGAGGCTGCTGTTCTGGTCTGTTGTACATTCAGACTTTACAAAGCACAATCCTAATCCATTGCCCTGTGCAGAGTTACAGTGGTTTCCTAATTTTTCATGCTCCCACATTTTGCTCCTGTTCAGTGTTAATAATTTCATGGTATGGCAAATTTATACCTTAGATAAATGAGGAGGTGGGAAAAGAAAAAATATACTTATTTCTATCTAGGACAGATAGAAACCATATCTAGGAATCAGCCAGAAAGCTGCAAGCCAGCTAGTAGGTGATTTTCTTTTAGTGGGTCAGTATATGTGCACAGATACACAAATATAAGAACCCATAAAGATGGTTACTAAAAGGCTTCTTTAATGCATATTTATGTACTTCGTTAGTGGTAGCATGAGGAAGATGACACTAAAAGCTATCAGATAATTAATTATATGATAAAGTGATTTTCATTTTAGCATGTTACAGTCACCCTTCTCTCTCAATACTTTTTGCTCGTCCTCTTGCCCATGTGAATCCTTTCATTGTGGTATCATCTCTTACTCAGACACCTCGAGCTGCCTATATGGCAACCACCGTGTCTTGGCAGCACCTCGGACTGAGGCGGTGAGGTCTCTGTTAGTATCTGACACCTGGTAGGAATGGTGAGGCATTGGTGCATCTTACTTGCATGTGGTAAAGGGCCATCTGGAAAGGAAGGCCTTGAAAATGGTCCATTTTGCTTGAAATTAAATGTTTAAAAAAAAAATAAGAAAAAGAAATCACCATCTGCCATCTGCTAATGTGTCTTTGTTGTACCAAGGCTTTGGGGCAAAGAGTGAGTGTGTTCCCTTTGTCATTAACAGACCTGAAGTTGCACCCCTCTTTTTCTTTTCTCCATGCTATAAGATTGCTTGATGTTTAATGTCTTACGGTTGTGTAACTGTTTATGGTTTTCATTCCACATGTCATTTCCCAGCTGTGCCAGCCGTGTAAGTAGCGTTGGGCATTTACACTTAACAGTCGTTCACCCGGGACGGGTGTACAAAAGAGGGTTTTGTGCCCTCTTTATGTTTGTTTTGCAAACACTGCAGCAATGAGATTGCAAACAAAAGTCTTCCCCAAACCAGAAATATTTGTAGGAAGTGTCAGAAGTGTTGCAAAAGCAACAAAAAAAAGCAAAACAAATTACATGATAAAGAACTGTGAACAGTGAACAAGTATGCACAAATAATCCATTAGGAGGCAACTACGAAACAGAAAATGGGAAAAACTAAATGCATACAGTGTTTTCAATAATTTGGTTTGCCCAGCTCTGCTTATAAGCAAATTGTCCCCAAGATCTGTTATGTGTATGCTAGATGAGGGTGCATAGCATAATACTATTTATTTGCATGAGGAGTCCAGAGCAGTCATCACCAGCATTTCCATTTCTTCCACTGGCCAAAAAAAATACTGTGTAACTACAGTCTTGGTTGCCACCAATTATATACCCTTGTTGACAGACCAGTGACCTAAAATGCTTCCTGACATGTGCTCTAACCACAACAGCTTCCAGTTCTGTGAAACCAGAATGTCAATTGTCTTTCCAGGGGAAGACTTGCTGTTCCATCTGTGGAGCAGAGGCCAAGCATCTGGGGAGAAAGTCCACCCAAGTTTGCTACAAAACCCAATAGAGTTGTTGTACGTGAAGGCCAAACAGGCAAATTTTCATGTAAAATAACAGGACGACCTCAGCCTCAAGTAACTTGGCTTAAGGTATGATTTCTCTGAAAATTTATGGCTTTTTTCTCCTTTGAAATTTTGTGACTTGAAAGGGTGAAATGCACGTGACACTCTAAATGATCATGGTGAGAATATACATACAAGGAGAGCCATATTCTTCCTCATTTTTATGAATAAACTCACAAAAGATAATAGTGTTCCTTCTCGGTATAAACTTCTCCCTTATCCGTCTCATTGTTGAAAATACTTGTTCCAAATAAATCATCTGAAAGCACCAAACAAGATCCAGATTTTTCTCCTGGTGTCTTCAGGTTTTTGGGCGATGAGGGGAGGAGGGAGGGTGGGAAGGAACCATTAAACAAAACCCAGAAAATTGCTCATAGAACAGGGAAATGCTTCCAAGTCATTGTCTGCTTTATTCCAGACTTATCCTTGTCTGTAGTACAATGCCAGGGTACGTATCTGAAAACAGGCAGCCTCTTGCTGTGGAAGCACTCGCTGACATCTCCTTCAGCTGGAGGCTCCATCTGGAGGCTGCTGCTCCTTCCAGCTGCCGTCAGCTCCCTGGGACCTGCTGGCTCCCTGGGCAGCCTGCAGTGCAGCTGCTCCACCACAGCCTGCTTCCAGTCCCACCAGCCTTGCTCAGCTTTTCCAGCCACACAGCTCCCTGCAAAACAGGACTTGTCGTTCGGTTCTCTTTTGTCCTTAAAAAACGTATTTGAACACTTGCAGGTCTGCATGTATTACTCTGTAAAATACCAGAGTTGTGCTGTTCAGAGGTCCAGCAGTGACACCATTGCTGACCTGCAGACACCCGGTCCACTCTTTTGAACTTGCCCTCCGTCCATTGCTTTTGGTTAAATTGGCTGTCTTTACAGTTTCATAATATTATTTTAGTACCTATATTGAACACCATGATGTTTTTCAGTAATCCATATGCTCTTTAAGGTGCAAAGGTGTAGCTGCTCTTTATCAGGGCTTTATTAGCGGGTTGTTGTTGTGAAGCCTGTTTTTGCATCCCTGTTCATAAGGCATGAATTAACTGGTATTTGTGCTTGTGCTTTGGGTGCCTGCAAAGAACCTCAGGCCCACAGCTGGTCATGTCAGGATGGCACTGCAGGGTCCTGCTCAGTGGTGGGTACTTCAGCTCTGTCTCAGCCTCTTGGAAATTAACTTGCACGGCTGCTGGATCACATCTGGCTACCACAGAGCCAACACATGACCACCTTCCTTACAGCATGGAAGCTTTATCAACAATTCAAACGGCACTTTTCAGAATTAATGAATAAGCCTTTGTGTAAACGTCTTACTCTGCTTATTCTTTTCTTTCCAATTTTCTTACTTTTTACATTGCAAAGAACAGAAGCTTCTGTATCATCACCACCCCCCTGATGTTTCTAAATTGCATTAGGACCTTCAGCACTCAGAGAGCAGCAAGTTTATAGAATTCAAGAATGACAATGTCTGTGAACAGTGCTCTGTTTTATTTGATTCTCCCCAAATATTTACTGACCAAAGCCCCACAGATTCTAGATTTGTTTGCTTTCCCTTCCCAAACTTAGGATGGGAAAAGCTGTGGTGCCTGATAGCAAGGCCGGTGCTGAAGCAGAATCACTGATTTGCTCACAAATGAGGTGCTGGTCAATTGCTTTGTAGAATGTAAAGGCATAAAATTGTCATTCTGATCACCTGCTCTGTGTGGCAGAGAGCACAGAACTACATGCATTTATTCCTGTCTCAAAATCATATCTTTGGTTTTAACTCTGGTGTAACACTGCAGAGTTTTGTTGCAGCAAAGCATCTCTTAGTATGCCTAGAACTTTCTGCCACCCCCACCTGGCCATGGATGAGGTCCTCTTATGCAGAATGTTTTTCCAGTTTCTGAGGTGATACAGCCTAAAGAGCTATTGAGGGATAGAGAACTACTCTCCAACTTGGAAGCTTTTACTTAAAAGCATTTGGTTTTTTTGCTTAAAAGATGTCTGACTTCCTGGAAGAAAAATGAACAGAAAACTGGTTTGAGTCCACGTACAGTGAAAAGAATTTCTTCTAGGAATATGGGTATAATAAGCAATGAAAGGCCAAAACCAAACTGAGATGAGTGGGTGGCAAAATAGAGGGGAAAAAACAGCCTTCTGCAGACATGAATTACAGAATTTTGGACAGCTTTATGTTTATACCATATGAGTATTATTCATAGAAGGAATTTGGCTAAAAGGTAGGAGAAAGGCATTTTGACCTGATGTTTTACCACACAATTCCTGCTCCCCTTCTCCTAACAATAGCTGGCTGTCTCATGGTGTCTTGTGATACTTGCAGGGTGATACTCAGCTGCAGCAAAATGAGCGTTTCAGCATGTATGAGAGAACAGGCATCCAGTTCCTGGAAATCCAAAATGTTCAGCTTGCTGATTCAGGAATTTACACGTGCACAGTGGTCAACAGTGCTGGGAAGGCATCTGTGTCTGCAGAGCTCACGGTTCAAGGTACAGCAATGAGTTTGCAGGAGGGAGAAAAGTGAACCACAGACCTTTCTTTAAAGTATTTCTGGTTGTGTTATCAGTATTCACAAGAAACATTCACTTTTTCCCATTATGTTGCTCTTTCTCTCTTCATTAAATGATGCTGTGATAGCTTGGAATGTGCTACAACTGTAAACCTTGTATTGGTTCAACAGGAAAAAGGGTATTGAGATGCTTTGTAACAACTTCCTTTAAAACCAACTTTTCACTTTTGCCGTGATTTTGACTTTGGTATGTTTTGAACATAGATTTTAATTTCAGCAAATAGAAGCCTTTCACTCGTCATTATAATCAGTAATTAGTTTTATATTTGTTGAATGTTAGCACCAGATGCACATTTATACCAACTCCCTTGTGGGAAACAAAAATGTATCTATATTTGTAGGACTAGGAAAGTAAAGTGAAGGAGCATAACTAAACCATAAGAAAGAAAAAAACCAGCTAAATGAGGTTAAAATTTAGGGTTCTCAACTCCCAACCCCACCTGGTTCACTGCTTGTAAAGGAAACAAATGTCTTTGCGTGAATAGTTTAGGATGTTCTGTTCTGTATATGCATTCTCATATACAGTTGATTTTGCAGTTTGCTACTTCTTAGGGTGCCCTTTGCATTAGCCTCAAAGTACAGCCTTCAGCAACCACACCAAAGAGGCATTTCATCAGTCAGTGGGTCAGCAGCCACTGGACCCAGTTAAATAATCAAATCAACAGCTGCTGGTTTCAGCTGCTGTCCTGAGACCACTGGGGTACATACACACCCAGCAGTGAATTTTTTGTTGCAAGATTTTTGGGTTCACGTCAATGCTGACACTCTGTAAGGTGTCAGAAATATAAATAACAGACAGATTTACATTTGGGATGCTCAGAACCACAACTAACCTTTATCCAACTTCAGGCTGTACTTTTTATCTCTAAGTTCCAATCTGATGAAGCCATTGTAGAAGCAGCTTCTACAGTTTGCCTATCCAACAGAGGTTTTATAGAAAGGGCTGTTTTTTCCAATAAGCCCTTTTTTCTAAACATGAAATTCTATCCTTAATTGCTCCCCCTGAAGTGGTGAGCTTTCTGTTCCGTAATGGGTACATCTGCCTTGAGAGATGATGCGGAACCGGGGTCACAGAGTCAGTCGTGGTATATGTTTGCTTCAGATGCTGACCACATCTCTGAATAATGTGGGCATTCTTTCTTGGATTAGTACAGGTCAGTAAAAAGGGCACTCCTTTGCAACGTCCTTGACTAATCGGATGATTCCACTTACCTAACCACAATATATAATACCTAATTCTTTCGTTATCAATTAAATCAGGCTGTCAGGGTTGCTGCAAGATGCTAACAGACAGTCAAGTGGCTCAGAGTGATTACATTTTCTTTCAAATCCATGCAATCTCGTATTTAGATATTTTTGCTCAAATAGCTACATTTTTTTCCCAAGTTCCCCTGAGAGGAAGGTAGAGAGGGAGAAAAATATTTTTTTAATTGAGAGTTGCATATTTTTACCCTGCCCTCAACCAGTAGTTATTCAACATCCTCTTCTGCATTTATCCACTGTCTTTTCAGCTTTATTTTTATATTTCTGTTACTGTTTATTGACAGGTTTATTGGAGTGAGGTCAATGGGTTATTTCCCTTTCTCACTGCAACTTTTGTTTGCGTGTAAATAGATTCTTTTGGTCACTCTGAACGGTATAGCAAGTCCAAGCATTTAGATGTGGGTTTTGTATCATCCATCATGTGATTTTGCCTTTTCCCTGAGGCAGAGACTCTGAAAGCATTTTTATGGACTGCTTATTGATAACTTGAAAAGTTTGTTATCTTGCAAATTAATTATTGCGTGTCTTTCTACTGTAGTTTCTAGTCTCCCAGCTGACAACAGCATAGGTGCAACTTTGATCTGACCAGGAGAAAACAAGTAGCATCCTGAAGTGTTGATTAGAGGGGAATAGAGAGGTGTGATTGGTATTTGAACTGGAATGGTATTTCTCTCCTCACAACTATTTATTATCTCATGCTGCCCCCAAGAGAAACAAATACTGCCGAGGTTTGGGCGAATGCCTGCAGGGTTACATACTGAGAGACTGACTGTGAGCAAATACGTGCTTGGTTTTATCAGTGCAGCTGAGGAGGCATCTTGGCAAATCAATACAACTCAGCCACGTTCCCAGATTTCCTGGTGTTGCAAAGTGTGGAAATGTGATGCATTGGCTTTTGTGTTATTCATGTTACACGTGATAACACTTGCAATGCAGCAAATGAGTTGGTAAATGTTTACAGGTGGCCCCAGGTTTTGGGAGGATTTACTGCTTGAATTTGGTTTTGTGTTTTAGCCAGAGAACAGCTGCAGTTTCACTGTGAGCGTGCTCAGGTGTAGCACTGATGGACGGTTTGTCTTTCTCCCCTTCTGCAAACTTTGTGGAGGTATCATAAGGTTTGATGAGCTGCCTCCCAGTTGGAATCTCTTCCTTACTTCTCTCTCCCAACACAGAGCTTTTGAGGCTCACAGAACCTTAAATTCTCAAGGGACTTGAGAAGGTGACCCAGCAAGGTCTCAAAATGGACCAAGACCTCTTTGTGTTTCAGCTGAGCAGCTTGCTGTTGTCCATATCAATTTCAGGTGTGGTGATGGTCAATCTTGATTTCACTGGATTGAAAATGAAGGTTCTTAAGTATATTCTTTGCTTAAAATCTTTCAAATTTCTGGAATTGTGTACAGTATTGTATGTATGTTACCTGTTTCTTCTTTTCTGTTTGAGGTCCAGATAAGACTGACACATACGTTCAGCCACCATGGTATGTTTTTACTGCAGTATTTTCTCAGAATATTTAATCGCAGTGCATTAATTTTGACATTTATTGCATGATCTTTCCTCACAAAGTGATAAGTGTTTTTGGGTCAGTCTGTGTTTGGAAGTTAGGAGATGTTTACTTGGAATGAGATTCTCTTTTACTGCCAAATTGAGCTGTCCTGGTAGACTCCTACGAAACAGTTGGTGGAACTGGTGGCAACATTATGAAGTACAGAGTTCTGGTCTGGTCCAGGAAAGCAAAATTCAGACAGTTTTATGCTTACTGCTCCCATGTAGTCAAATAGTTGTATAATCTGGGAAAAAACCCCAACCCTGTGAGGAGAAATGGTGTGCTGTACCAGGGGGTGAAATTTCCTTTTTGGAGTCAAAAACCTGAGTGCTTTTTGTCAGTCCTCAGCTGGTTGTTCTTTGCTGTCATAACCAAAACGTGGCATGGCCATGGTCTGTGCTATTGTCTGAAAATACATCCAAAAGTAGGGGTAAAGTAGCAAGAAACAAAAAATTAATATTCTAGGGCTGTATCAAGATTGTTAAAGTTAAATTACTATGATATTTTTAAGAATGATTTTGTGAAATGGCTTTTCTTCATGAATGGAAAATGCCAGTATGAAGTGCTCTAAGCTGTCTGTGTAAGACACTTTCACGAAGGCCAGTTGTTTTACAGTCTTCAGGATATTTAATCTGCCCCCACGTGCCCTGGGTGAGATTCCAAAATGGCATGTTCGCCTTGTCCTAACTCCGTGGCTGCTGCCAAGTGGGACTGGAAAGGCTGTGTACCCTGTTTTTCACATCTGTGTGATTTTTAGGAACATGCTCGAAAGTAAGTTTAGTGTAAATGAAAGTGCAGCTCCGCAGCCAGAACTCCCCATGTGCTTTGTTCTCTAGAGTGGATCTGTATCCTCCATGGTTTATTCACACACACACAAAAAACCCAGATATTTTGGAAAATATAACAGTCTTACAGTTGTAACTCCGGATCTCTGGTACATTTAACTCTGGCTGAAGAAAGTACCACAATAAATATCCTGAGTCTCCCTAAAAGAGGAAGTCAATGGCACTAAATGTATAGCAAGCCAAAGCTATGCTAAAAACTACTTCCCTTACTTCAAATATGCCTTGGAATAATGCTTGGGAAGAGTGAGACACAGCCACAGCCTAGTGGTCAGGGCAGGCAACTTCAGTGAAGGAAGCTTGGATTCAAGTCCCCAGTTAGTCATCTACTCTTGTGCCCCCAAAGTACTGAGCAGCAGATCCATCACAATTCTGAGAAACTCTTCCTAATAAATCCACAGTTGACATTGCTATGGCTAGTCAATTATTTTTTTATTTTTATTTTTATTTTAATTTGCCAACAACCTCTCTCTCTTCTCCAGGCCTTGGTCAGGTTTCCTACCAGTCCTCCTTTGAAATCACCTAAATTACAAAACGCCATAATTAGAAATAGTAAATTTGCTGCACAATTTATGCTTTCATTCCCCTTTAGGGAACTATTTTATGTGGTATTTGAGCTATAATTATGCATGACCTCAGTTTATTAAAGCATGAAGTAGTGTTACATCATGGTCACTCAGGGTCTCGTGTAATTGCTCCCTATCTAAAGCAGTGTATGCAAGGTTAGTGTCTGACTCACAAAACATGTTAGAACTTGAGCAGTGGATTTGTATCCAGAAATGCCTCAGCTGAGACAGTGTCTGAGCCCTGACTGCATTTTATGAAGCTTTTTGCTCCACCTCTTTCATCCATGTTCTTGATCTATGGGAAAGAATCTAAAGGAGAATATTTCACCTTCTTGCCAAGAGCTTTTACATTTATATCATTGCTGATAATAATAGTCTTTATACAGTGTCATATATCTGTAAACTTCTCATTTTCCTTCAGCATGCCACCAAAACCAGCCACACTTGCTGTTAAAGCTGTTGAAAATTCAGAATTCAAACAGGCAACTAGCAATGGGATTGCTAAAGAGGTGAAATCCAGCAGCACAGAACTCACGGTTGAAACCAAAGACAGGATGTCAGCAAAGAGAGAGTCCCTTTACATCACCAGAGAAGCCAAAGAAAGTAAGCAGGGACAGCACCAAGAAGCCAAAGCAGTGTCTCCTCAAGAACATAAAGAAGCAAAAAAGGGACCTCCAGTCTTGCAGAAAACTTCAAGCACCATCACACTACAAGCTGTCAAACTGCAGCCAGAACCAAAGGCAGAACCCCAGGCCACTCCCATGAGACAGGGTGAGGACAGGAAAAGGGCTGTGCAGCTCCTGATGCCAGCTCAACAAACTCCACCTGTGACAGGGAAAGTCAGCCCAAGGAGCAGAGAAGCAGAAAACAGATCTGGAGCCCAGAAGTCTATAATGGAAGAGAAGAGGGAGCCTCTGGGAATTCTCCCTCGGTTTGAGAGCCATCCACAGAACCTGGAAGCATCAGAAGGCCAGGAGATTAAATTCAAGAGCAAAGGTAAAGGGATGAAGGTTATCAGAATCCCTGGGTTTAGTCAGATTCCCCTTCCGTGTGTGCAAGTGGGGAAGCAATTCCTCTTTCTTTGCAAGTTCTCCTCCTAAAGCCTTTTGGAAATAGATGCCAAATGCAATGCTGTTTCCACAATACTTGTCTTAATGGAATTTTCAAACCATCCCTTACCACAGTGTCCCTCTCCTCTCATCTGGGGTTTCCCCAGATATAACCAATACTGCTCTTTCTAGGAGGTAGTTTTAGGCTCTCTTATATGAAGGTGGAAGAGAGAAAATGGATGGTTCACTGTCCAGAACTGTAATTAGTTATATTCCCCTTGAGCCAAGAAATTATCAGATAAGAAAATACAATCAGTCTCTGCATTTCCCTTGTGGCATCTAATTTTACATCTCGTATTTAGTCAACCTGATCTGAGTGCTTCCGAACAGCTGAAATGATAAAGCCAGAATTAAAAGGGAGGTTTAGGGTTTGCTCCACAAAATTGGACCAGGTTTTAACTTCTCAGAAGAGTAACAAGAGCTGCATTTTGCTGAATATGGGTAGTAGATTTGGAACACTTCTTCTTTTTTTAATTCCAATTTTAGTAGAAAATAATATAGAAGCATTTTCCTACTATTTTTTTTAATAATACTTGCACTTTAAAGTGTTCCCACGTGTGACAGAGAAATTGGATTTTATGTCTCTGGGGGCAAAAAATCACACAAACAACCATGGTAATTTATTTAATTTCCTGATAGCTCTTGCCCCATGAGTACAGAACACAGTTTATATCGCAAGGCCAGAGAGTAAGGAGGGGTGGAAAAATTCCAAAGATTCTGGCACTTTTTGAATTGTTTATTTTTTAGGTACGTTAGTACTAAAAACGTGAATTGTTTTCTGTCAGAGCATCTCAAACACTTTGCAAGCTTTAACCAATTCATGATCCTGTTTGGTGTGGAAATATAATCCCTATTTTCCTTTGGCTTTGGACCCGAAGCACGAACTCTTATGCAAGGGCAAGGTGTCTGCAGGGAAGTTACAGTGGGACATCCCTAAAGCCCTTCAGTGAGCTACCTGAGAAACTCTCCTGTGAATCCTCTCTGCAGCAGTGACCAGGGCTGCTTTCCCGGGCCCTCCTCCCTGCTCATGCAGCATCACCTAAAGCTGGTGGTCCAGGACTATATCAAGGTGACTTTTGAATGTCTCCAGAGCAGGAAACTCCACAGCCTCTCTGAGCAGCCTGTGCCAGTGCTTAGTAACCCTTGCAGTAAAGATGTGTTTGTGTTCAGACAAACCCTTCCCTCCTTCAGTTTGTGTTCACTGCCTCCGGTGTTGTCACTGGGCACCACTGAAAATTGCCTGGCTGCGTTTTCTTTACACTCTGATTTCAGACTTTTATATACATTGATGAGATTCCCCTGCAGCCTTCTCTTCTCCAGGCTGAGCAGTCCCAGAATAAATAACCTCCGTGGTAGTAGTGTGGATTCCAAAGTACTCCTACATGCTCAGAGAAACCAATTTAGCACAGCAGAAAGGAATGAGGAGCAGTTTCTCTCTGTCTCCTCTAATACCTCATCACACCCATTTTATCTGTGACTTTTAGAAGAACAATTTTCACACAGTTCTTTTTCAGATAGAGCTTTTCGACAAATATTTGTTATTTTAAAAGATGGACTGGCCGAGGGATTTTAGAAAATCAGAAATGTCAAACTGTCTTTTTGACAATAATTTTGTGTATTGCCCATTAAGGTTGATATAATTATGTATGTGTAAATTGTACCTAATTTACAATGAAATAAATAATGGAATTACACCTGTTCATAAAAATCCAAATGCCCGATTGTCTAGTTTCAGGGAAACCGAAGCCAGATGTGAAGTGGTTCAAAGAAGGTCGACCTGTTAAAGCTGGAGAAGATGTTCAAATGTATGAAGAAGATGGGACTCATTGCCTATGGTTAAAGAAAGCCTGCTTGAGGGACAGTGGATCTTACAGCTGTGCAGCTGTCAACCCCAAGGGCCAGACTTCCACCAGCTGGTTGTTAACTGTCAGAAGTAAGTAGCTCTGAGCCCATCTGCACTTTGAAAACTCTGGCTGGGCTTTTTGAAGCTGTCAGAGGGTGGTGACCACATAATTTTTATTTGACTTCTCAATGCAGGTTAACTCTGATGCCTATTGCTGTAAATAATGGTGTGGGACAGCAGGCAAACCACTTTTTGCATGTTTCCCTTCTGGCATATTGTTTTTTGTTGTTTGTGTAGCTAAAACCATCTTAATGAATGTTTTGTACCAAGGGAGGCCTGTTCTTTACTCATGTTTTCTATTAATGCTTGTATTTAACACAGGTTGCCAAAGATTTTATTGTTGTTCTGCATTTAGTTCTTTTGGAGTTGCTTAGCATTTGTGTAGAACACTGAAAATCTGAAATGATTTTCAAGCATAAACCAACCTTGCACAGTAAAGCAAAAAGGAAGAAAAGGGAAGGAATGAGAACTGCATTTTGCTGAATTCAAGCACATGTCCCAGTGACAAATTATTTTAAGCTTGAAGGCACTGTCTTTGTGGTCTGGTTGAAAAATTTGTTGGTCTCTAGCAATTCCTGTCCTCATTTCTAACGTTTTCACCTGGTTTTAGGTTTTGTCTTGGATCTATGATCATGTTTGTGCAACATTTCTCTATCTGCTGTGCCTGAAGTTAAACTAGAATACCCAAGATATTCTCTTTCTCTCTCATGAGAGACATATAAACTGCATCCTTAAGGCTCCCTATTTCTCACTGCCAGCCAGGGGAGATTTGGGAGAGGGACTGGGAGAGGATAGACAAGAGGAGAGAAGAATTATCCTTCCTGTTCTTTGTGCTGAGCTCTCTGGTAATAACACTGCATACACTTCTAGTGATTGGCTGCAAATGGTGGGTTCTGGCATAGAAAACCACCACCTAAGACAGAGCTTGAGGGCTGGCAAAGCCCGCTTTGTGGATCATAGAAAAACCCCTTCTTCATACCAGGCCACTGCTCAAAATGATTTCTGTCCCTCAATAAAACATTTCACCGTGGTTAGCCAAATCACCTAAGCATACCTAGAAAAAGTCACTAAGTGGTGAAGCTGATTCTGTCAGTTTGGGTTAAAGGAACTGTTTCCATTTTGGTTCTAAAGGGCCTAAAGTTGAAGAAGCTGCTCCGTGCTTTTCCAGTGTCTTGAGAGGCTGCACTGTGAGCGAAGGGCAAGACTTTGTGCTGCAGTGCTGCGTGGGAGGGGTCCCTGTGCCTCACATCACCTGGCTTCTCAATGGTAAGGAACGCCCTGCTCTGCAACACCTGCACTGACACCCACAGGCTCTGAATACTGCACAGAGCGCTCCAAATCTCCCTAATACAACCCCCTGGGGTAGCTGAAGGAAATGTATTTACACACGCACCACCTGCACGGAGGGTGGCTGGAGCAGGGTCTGCATTTCGGCAGTTCCGCGGGTGTCCAGCAGGGGGCGCTGGTGACCAGGCTGTGCCCAGGTGGGTCTTACCTGGGCTGTGTCAAACAGCCCCTCACCACCTGTGACACGTCTGTGCCACTGCTTTCCTGTGCTGCCCCCACGCCTTTGGCACAAACTTCTGCTCTGAGCATAACATGCTGGCATTGTGATCCTGCAGGGACAATAAGTTCTGCACAAAATAAGTGTAGTATTTCACTCTTTGTGGTGGGAAGGAAACCAATGCCTGATTCTACCCTTCCATGAGCTGGGCAGGTTGTAAATGGTGTCAGCAGCTACATTCCCATGATTTTGAAATGACAGCTCTTCTGGTTGCTTCTCAGCTAGAAATATGTTCCTTGAAATCCTAATGTTTGCATAAAGCTGACTGGAAAAAAAAGTAAAATATTTTTTACTGTTATCAAGCTGTATCATCTCCTAGCCTGTGCTCATTGCACAACCGAACAGTCAAGTTTCCTTCACTTCCTCTTAATGCCACAGCTGGGCCCAAGCATCAATGTTTTGTGTAGATTCCAAATTATTTCAGAGATCCTGGCACTACATACTTTGGCTAAGGGCTCTTTCCATTTAAAACCATGTCTATTAACCCCAAGCAAATTTATGCAGCTGAACCCATGATCACCTCTTTTACTCCTGAAGTGCAGTTGATTTCTTTGCAGACTCTCTCAGGCTATCTATCCTTGCGTGTGATTATAAACAAAGCATGCTTTGCCATAAAGATGTTTCCTCCAGGATTATTTTAAAATTAATTATTTGCACATGATCTCTGTTTTTCTTTAGCCAATCAGAGTAAATGGAATAACTGAAAAAGGTGGCAGGGCAAATGAACCATGACCTTGAGACTGGTATGTTCCCACAGCCTGGTCTGTTCACCTTCCCAATAACCCCATGTCTAGAATAGAAAGGCCAATGCTTTATTTACAACATAAAACATGTGAGTAAACGTTCTGACACTCTCCCATTGGATATAATTTGTTTCTCTCTCTGAAGGCTACTCTGAACATCCTCCTTTGCAGATGTGAGTAGAATCACTATTGGGCTGTGCAAGAATTCCCTTGCAGCTCAGGGTCAGTCATTTCATCTTTATATTCCACGAGTACCCTTGGTCGTAAAAAGTTCCCCTTAATCATTGAATGATGTGCTTATACTCAGTTATCTTCACATACAGAACATCTTCCTGTCTCACATGACTGACTTCGGGTTGATTTTCAAATGACTCACAGTTCATCAGGCATAGAAACACAGTCTCCATTTCTGTAACCATGTTCTGCTGTGCTAATCAGAAGACTGTTGTCTTCTGAAAAAGGCAGCTTGGAGATAAATCAACAACATGTTTCTGTGATGCACTGTGCCCCCCTGCCTTTTGTCAGGATGTTTGTTCTACATTAACCTTTCTTCTCACTGATCTCATGCAAGTCTGCCTCTGTTCAGGTATGACCATGTTCATATTGCATCCAAGCTTCTAACTGCAGTTGGATCAATACCACAAGGAGGCAAATGCAGGTGGATTTTTTTTAGTTAGTTGGATTTCAAACCACTAGGGCTCTGTAAGTGAAAGTCAGTGCATTAACTCTGCTCTTAAATCAAAAGGCATTGATGAGTCTGAGTAACAGAAGCACAAGAAACTATGATAGGCATCATATATTATTCTAAAGATACAAGCACAAGACTTTCATTCCAGACTCCTAAAACATATCACTATAGTTCAATGCTTTTCTGTCTTGCATCTGATTGTGAGACATAACTGTTTATATACCATTTTGATACAAACTTGACTGGATTATAAACTGTTGTTTAATGTTGATAATTCCATGTACATTCCCAGGGTCATTGTTTTACTTATGGATCAAACTGGCTGTTGTGGTATCCATTTGAATGCAAACCTTTCCTTCCTGTCTACCAGCTAGCTAGGTACTACAAACTTCTAATATTTATATCCATGATCAAATAAAGGAGCAAGTTGTGTTTCTGGTCCTGAAATATGACTCTGAGCAGACATAACAGTGGTTTTTTGGTGGAGTCTTTCATCAGCTGACCACATGAAGAAAACAGTATATTCACAGTATATAATTTAAGGCAGACAGACAAATTTTGTTTTAAAAAAAGGTGTGCAAGCATCTGCTGTCCATGTTTGGAACATAAAGCTTTTTATACTCAGAACTGATTGGCTGCCACAGAGGACAAAGCAATCTGCTGAGAGCAATCACACTGCAGTTCAAAACACAGCCCTTTTGCAGAACTCCATAGAAATAAAAATCATATGGGACAGGATGGTAAAGTTCACTAGGAAATATCAAATGCAAATGCAAATTGTCTCCCAAGCATGACAGTGATCACAAAGCAGAATTAATATTGGAATGGTATAGTGAGGACAGGATGTATATCTTTGTGAAATAACGAATGTCAAGGCCAAAACACTGAATCATAAGAAAGACAAACAGAAGGCTGCTTTGAGAAACAAATAGGGAAAAAAAATGGAAAAGGAAGAAAGCAGAACAGTCTCCCTTCCAGGCTGGCCATCCCTTGATACTGAACAGCCTGCATTGTATCCAGTCCGCCTTCCCACAACCTCCAAGGGATCCACACCAGCCGAGGACTAAAAGCCATGCAATAACTTCTTGTACGATGTTACACACAAGTACTGCTTTAGATACCAATAATTTTTACCAGCTGTGACTGCATATGAATTCATAACATTTTCCAAGCATTGTGCAGACTGACCTCTCTTTCAGGTCAGCCGAGACAAAAGGAGGTGCCGTGTGCTCTGCATTGTCTGTAATTATATCTTGCCATCTGTGGGGACGAGCAGTTTTCCCATATTCATAGAGACTGCACAAATAAGAGCTACCTGACTGAACTACGAATTTTATTAGAGCTCTTACTCTTCTCTGCAACTCCACCATTAAAGGTTTTTGCCAACTTATTCGAGATGGTTCTTTTGACCTGCTGCTGTTGTTCTACCTTTATTTTAAGTTTCTTTCTGAATTTTCACTGATTTACTGGCAAATTCCCTGGAAGTAAGCTTGTGTTTTAGTTCTGGTCTCACTAAGCCTTATAAATAACTTTTTGCATGTGCTCACTATGATAATACTTCAGTGTGAAAGTCCAACTTACTTTATCTTCTTTAAATACTTTAGGGGTAAATTCTTTTTCAATTGCAGGAATAAGGAGTGTATGAGTATTTCAAGTATCTTTCTATTCATATGGCCTTCTGAGTGCTTTTTTTTCTCTCCCAGAGTTAAATTGTACCTCTTTCTGCTGAATTTAAAAGCAATATGACCATGACTTTAGCATAACAATTCTCTGAGTAGTGTTTGGTTTTAGGATAGCTTTGTGATTTGTCCAGAAAGCTTTTAATAAATGGGCCAGGGGAAAATTTCCTTTCTTCAGGCATAACATGCCAGCAGAAAGGTATTTTTTGTTATTGTTCCTACTGCCAAGCTGTCATGGGGATTTGACTGTTCTGCCTCTGGAGAAAGGAACATTTCACTACTGGGAGAGTTGTTTTTATTACATCAAAATATAAGTACTGTGGATGTAACTTATAATCTTTCTGCAGGTTATTCCTAAGGGCTCATACACTTGTGTTTCTTTCCTGTGGTCTAATGAAAAGGCTGGTCTGTAGGTGAATTCACTCTTTTCTGAATACTGCTGAAAAACAGTTGTTGTTGGGACCAGGAATGAGAAAGAACCCTGACAAAATTTGAGGACATGATGAAGTGGTCCACATTTTATTCTTCCACACAGAACACTTACCCTATTCATTTGCTTACAGCGGACATAAAAAGGCATTTTTCTGGTTTTGATGATGCAGCTTTTATCCTGAGTGTGTTGCTGATATGGTATCATTGCATCATTTGGCACCAGTAATAGTTTCAATGTTGGAACCCCAGATAGGAGCCCTGTCAGGTTACATATTCCATAGCTGGACCAGGAAGACAGTCCAGTGCCCATCCTTTTACAGAAAGCTTTGTCTGCTTTGGCTTTAGCTCTACATCTGCATATTTGATTGTAGTGCTGTTCCCACATGCAAAAACTGTGATTCAACATAATACTTACAACAGTCTGTGTGTAACTGAGTGACAGTGAGCTCAAGGGAACCAGTAATAAGAGTATGCGACCAGTGAGAAAGGTGGAGAGAGTTTATTCTAAACTTGGGGCCTTCTGGATAGGTGATTAAATATTCACCCCAATTTTTAATGTGACAGAAAATTTGCTAACATAACAAACAGATGGCTTCTAAGTAAAGGAACGAGAAAAATCTGTCCCATCATTTAGCACAAGACTGCTTCTTAGAAACCCTCCCCTTGCCGCCCCCCCCCCCCTCGAGCTTTGTCCTGTTTTGAACTGACTTTGGCAATGAAATCAATATTGATTTTTCCTTTTGACCATGAACTCCCAAATGACAGGTGTCTTTCATTCAGTCCTGCACAATTTCTCTGCTGTTTCATCCTCTTCTCTTAGATGACCCTAATTTCTTTTTCCAGCATGGTGTTTATGCACAGGTATCAGGCCCTCTTAAGCATTGCATACACTGGGAAAGCAACCAAAGATGAGTCAGTAGTGGAAACTATTTAATATTGGGAAAACAGGTTGCAGAAGCGTTTCAGAAAGCAAGGCTGAGATTGATGACAGTTCCTGAAACAATAGCAAGGCAACTTTAAGCCACCTACACTAATATTTAAACATGTTCTAAGTCAATCCAAGGAACCGGTTTCTTAAAATGAGTGTCTTTAATGGTCACATCACCACAGATCAGACTGTACCTGTCTGTTACTGCACTAAGACTCTAGTGCACATTGACTGCGTCAGTAGATCAGCCAGATTTTGCTGTCTGTCTTGAAATGTCTTCCACTACAAAGTACCTTGTAGAGGACTTCAAACGCTCCTTCATGCCCAACGGATTTTGCACATCTAGTTTTGTCTGCATTTGACCTAGTTCCAGCCAAATTACAAGATGGAGACAATGTTTGAGGTAAACACACAAGACAGTTCTTGTCTTATCCACCTGAAAGAGAACCTATTAAAAATACAAAGCTAAACCTTTCCCCTCTTGCTGCTACTCAGGGCAGCACCCAGTGGATCTAATGGTGAGCTTTGTCTCACAACCATAAAGTGCCTTGTGCTTGGGGTGCTGCTGGTTGTAGTCACTAGAGAGCAGTGGCTGTGCACCAGAGTGGGATTTGGCTCTGCACTGTAATATACTGGCTGCTCTTAGGCATCCAGATTTCACTGAAAACTAGATGTGCTTTTGAAACTTGTGGATGTATTAAGTCAATTCTCTTCCTTTCTGTCTGCAGACCAGCCAATTCAATATGCCCATTCCACTTTTGAAGATGGAGTTGCAAAGTTGACTGTCCAAGATGCCCTTCCAGAAGATGATGGCATTTATACCTGCCTGGCTGAAAACAACAAAGGACAGGCATCTTGCAGTACTCAGGTCACAGTCAAAGGTGAATATCTCAGCCTATTGCAATTACTACAATCATATAAACTACTATTTTTTAACAAAAATAATCTTGGATCGTTAACAGAGGTGGTTTTAAGTGGATTCCACACTTTTTCTAAGCTTTTGTCACTGGGTGGGTACTTTTTCTCCCCCTTAGAAGTGTGTGCAACTTAAGTGCATAAGGACAGTGTAGTGTAAAATAATATGTCTATTTCAGAAAAAGGTACTTCTGCTCTGACCTGGCTTAGTGCACAGAGCAGTGAGGCTGCTCTGCAAGAGGTGTCCCAGTGCCACAAGGGAAGGAACTAAGTGCAGTATCCCCAGTATCACCCAGCAGGCAGAGTGTTGTGGAGAGGAGGCAGATGCTACCCCTTTCTCTTGAAAGGCAGAGTGCAGAGACCAGTGCCAGGGACTGCAATTCTGATATCAAATGCCAATATTCTTGTTCTGTTACCAGAATTTATCGGATGTAATTCTGAACAGGCATGTATCAGCTAATTGGGAGCAGTATAACTCTAAATAAGTGGAATTTTGGTAGTGAAAGTACCAGAAGAACATTGTAGTACGCAACTGAGGTGGCCTGTTTTCTCAGAAATATGAGATGGTGCTGATTTGACATAATTGATTCGTCCATGAAAGCCATAATTCTGCACTAAAATTTGAAAAAACACAAATCTAAAAGACCAGAGGTCACAATGGAGACAAGAGATGACAGAATTCCATGGATAAATTCAACAGTGAGGTAGTATTCATCAGGATTATGGTCTTTATTCTTTCAATGTCCCCTTGCATCAGTTTATACAGGTGTTGCTTTATGGCCTGGAGATGATCATCCCCCTCTCTCTTCAAACCCCCTCCCTCACAACCCCCCTCCCTCTGCAATCAAGTCTGTGTTTGGTATTTGTCACCTGCAGATGATTTTTTCTGAATTTATAATAGTTTGTCACTGCCTGTCCAACAGACTGTGAGTGACAGCTGCCAAGGCAACTATTCCTTTTGTCTATGACTAAGTAATACCTGCCCTAAATTTGTACACACAGTTAGATGGAAAATGTATCCTGATCCCTGGGATTTCAAGATTTGTCTTTGTTTGTCAGTGTCCTGGGGTGTTTGTCTACAGCACTTCAGTGTTGTTCCTTCCCCTGTTCTCTCTGTATGAATCCACTTAAATCCCTAGACAAGCCAAAAATGAGAACAAATTCTGGTAAACCTGTGAGTTAATGTCTTGATTACCAACCTGGAAATTCAGTTGTCTCCTCCTGCCCTCCCACCCATGAAAAAAGGCACAAAGTAGGAAAGCACTGATTTAAAATAAGCCTGAAGCTAACCTATTCTCAAAGCTGTCACCTAAAACTTCTCTGAAGCATTTCACATGCATTAGCTAAGGGCCAGTGAAGAGCCCTCCACCTTGAGGGAGCTGTCTTTGGCACGGGACCTGCTGATCCTTCCCTGGGACTCAGAAACCAAAAAGGCAGCCCCGCTCCTTACTAACCATTCCTGAGCTATTTTAGGGTTGGCCTACAATGCTAACGTGGGAGCAGCGGTGACCTGGCTTTTCCCTGGGCTGCTGCGCTCTGCTGGGCTATTTCAGGCTAGGTAGTCACTGTTGCCCTGGGTTGGATTCCTCCTGTTCCTTGGCTGGTCTGGGGCTGGAAAGCTGCATTGCCGCTATTATGGGGAGTCAGTTCTTCTCTTCTGCACCCCATTCTGTTTTCTGGGACTCATGAAATAGCAGGACAGTAGAACAAGAGCAGAATTAAGAACATGCATGTTGGGCTGTAAACCCATGTGTTCAACATTTTCACAGTTTTAGCTGTCCCCTCTGCTTGGTCCCCAAAACTCATTATGTCCCTGTTGCCATGAGTATTACAGTAACTTTCCCCAAGACTCAGATCAGTGTGGATTTGTCTGCCAAAAATAGTACCAAATTTAAAATCGTGATCTCCAAATCTCTTACCTGTTTGTGTACTTTTTTTCCATCAGAACCTCTAGCAAAAGCTTATTTGCATTAGACTTCTCTGAGTCTCTGGGTGCTTTCATTAAGGCTCTCTAAATGCTCAGCTTCTGCAAAGAGAATACAGCAGAAAATCTCTGTGCCTGCAGAGAGGGAGAAAACTTCAAAGATTCTCTCCTGACCAGACACTGATTTTTGGAATAAAGTCTGTAAAACTGTTTCTGAATTGTAACCCATCTCTCTTCAGTTCCTTTTTGTCTCCAGGATGATTTAAGGATTTCAGGTTTCATGCAGTGCTCAGTTTGTTCATTCATTGTTAGAGAAATATTTGACTTTTGTATGTGACAAGTAATTTTGTGTTTAATATGAGAAGGAATGAATATTTTTGGCATATCATCAGTATCAGACCAGTGTCCAAATCCAGCTTTTCCTTAAATTGCTACTGTGGTCCTTGAACACATCCCTGAGTCTGTCTGGGTCTGCATTTCACTTCATATTGCCATTTTTGGCTTTGCTATTCTACTGCAAGAATCTTGTGAAGGGATATTGTGCTATGATCCCTGGGGAAACTACCTGCGGTGAATAGACTGTCTTAACAGTAAAACTCAATTTTATTTTTCTAAATTAAATTCTGCTCACAGATAAAAGTTAGCAGTAAGGAAAATCAGTGGCAAACTGTTCAGTTCATGTCTGAATTATAGTACAAGATGGTACTTAAACCTGCTAGTAGGTTACAGGTGTTACCTAGCCATATATTGTGTGTTCTGATCAACTGCTGTGCATTCTTTGCCCTTTGGTACATCTGTTGCTTCGTTTTTGTCAAAGGAAATTTCCTTTTGTGGGGTTAATGTAGAAATAAATATTCTAAAAGCCATTTGCCCCATAAAGGGCTGCAGCTCCAAGTCCTGTGAAATACAAAGGTGGGATTTTCTCCAGTACTTTGCATTGGGCCCTGGAGAGTTAGCTATGCTTATTGTGGCATAGCATTCCTTCTCAGTCATCAGTCTCAGAGTCATTTTTGGTTGTCTTTTGCTCCCTTCTTATTGAGCAGGATTAATTCTATCTAGCACTGGGCAATCTCAGTATTATTCCCTGGTTTTGTATGAAAAACACCGAAAGTACTTGGCTGTTTGTAGGAGGCTTTTGGCACTGTGTTGAAAAAGTCCCACACTTCGTATGGATGGGGTACAAGAAATGCAGTGGTCTTAAAAAATTCAAACTAATCAGTCTTGTGCTTATTTAAAGTGAGCAATTAACATCAGATCACTTAAACAAGTGATCTGAAGGCTGAGTAACTCCAGTAAGGGACCTGGAGGCTGAGTAAACTGGGGTAGATCCATTATGTAGTCTGTGGAGAAACTAAGATAATCAAGGTGAAACTAATTTTGGCCTTGTAAAATACTAAGGAGACTAAATGGAATCCTGACAACTGCCTTTCCTGTGTCAGTGGTTTCTGACAGCTGAAATACAGGTAGAGATGAGCTACAGAGACTGAGCAGTACTTCTTTGAAAAACCTTCCTAGCAAATGTCTTCACCATGAGAATTTTTTCTGACTGAACTCTGCAGTGAGCAGGGTGCACTGAGTAAATGCCAGATTAACTGGTCTAATGCAAGAAAACCTGAGAGGTGAGAAACGTGGTCCATGTTACTCAAACATTTAATTATAGACATTCCAGAATCAGTGCCATTTGCTGCTCTGAAAATGTTAGATGATGTTTTTTTTCCCTTTAAACTTCTACATTGTTTTTTACACACAGCAAAATCAAAATCTGGGAGTCCTTGAGGCTGATACAGAAGTTTTCTTCAAAGGTTTTAAACAACATGTGCGTGACTGAGTTGTTTCTGTTATTGTATGTGCAAGCTATTGTGTTTGAATTGGTGTTCACGTCTCATATTACTATTTTCATATTGTTCTATGATATGAAAATAAGTATATAAGCCCTTTTTTTTTAAATTCAGCAGTCATCCCACTTAAAAAAACAAACAAACCAACCAGCTCCTTAAAAGAGATATGCAGGGTACATTCAGGTCACCTGAAATAGATGGTGATGATATACTGATGGAGATTGCAGATACTGAAGTTGAATATTAGTATTAGTCAGGTCTTTGTCAGGGTGGTTGAACAGTTTAATCAGTCTTTTATGAATAGGCAACTGAGGTGAGGTGAGGAGAAGTTAATTGACTTTCGATGTATCTGTGTAGTGAGTTGTTTGTGCTTTGGTGAGGCTGAGGCAGTCAGAGTGTAAAGGCAAGACAGCTCGTGGTATTCACTGGTATAGTTGGAAGGTGAAGCTGCTCCCAGGCAGAGTGACTGCTCTCCAGGTCTGCCTCTGTGGCTGTCTCTGTCACTTAACCAGTCACTGACAAGGAATTATAGGTGAGATCCACCTGTAGAAAAAATGTGTCAGAGGGATATTTAACCCCCTGACATTCACACCAATACCTGAGTGCACTGCACAAGATTACAGACTGAAGGGAGGGTGGGAATTGGGCTGGGGCATACAATGGGCTCTGTTGTGCCAAACCAAATCAATACTACATGGGGTGCTCGCTACATAAGGATTGACTCCTAGGAGAATGTCCTGCCGTCTTGCAGTTCTGAGTAGATGACAAACAAAATATCTGACCCACTGTGCGCCCCTTGAGGTTCCTCCAGCCTCCCACCAGGCAGCAGCACATTGTTTTCAAGACAGAGGACATGAAGTGGTGGCAGCAGGGCAGGCTGGCAGCCGGGGCATTTCGGTGGGCTCTAATGCTCTGCAGCCACCCGTTTTGCTGATGCTTGTCTTCCACACACTGCTTTCTTTTTTCTAATAGAGGCGTAATACTGCTGCTCTTGGTGAGCAAACACTATTCAGCAGATACTGCTGTTCCTGCTTATTGATTCTTGACCTCATTTCTCCTTCCCTGCCAGCAGTGCACTTTTCCTGCCTTCACATCTGTTCCCCTTTCTCCCCCTCCCCCCACTTTCTGTGTGTGTTTTTTTTTTTCAGTGCAGCCTCCCCAGCATAAGTGTCTATGTTGGGAAGCCTGTAGCCCTTACAATCCGATTACTGTAGTCATTCATTGATCACTGGGCGAGCAGATTAGTCACCTGAAAGCCTGTCAGAGTCCCTGCTGTAACCAGTTTATCAGAGCAGTGAAGGGAGATGCTTTCTGGAAAACCAGTTTGTTTTGTTCCTGTCACTCTTCCATCTGGTGTGAGTGGGACCATACAATATAACCAGGTGGAAGAAAAGCTTTCAGGTAGGATGTTTTTCCTCCAGTCATGAGAGATTCTGTCTTTAGGTCACAGGTTGTTTTGCTTTCTGTCTCAGAATGACCTTTCTTAGACATTAATCTTTTAAAGAAGGTTATCACTGCATTAAGCAGCCTCTTTTTGAAGATTTAATTGAGAGGCTACAGCTTTCTTTCTCTGAGATACATATTTCTGCCTAAGGTAAGCAAAGTATGATGTCTTACTTGCCTCCAGTGGTACTTCTGACAGCTTTTCAAAGTCACTGCCTATCTGAAAGCATTTTGCTGTATTTCAAGAATAACCTAAACATAAAGGACTATAGATGACTTGGCAGAAGACACAAGTCTAGCCTTATCAAATGTCCAAAAGGTATTCCAGACTAGTAGACTCATGGAACCACTTGGCTTGGTAAGAATTGGTTTCAGAGCACTAGCTGAGAGGAGAGTTTCTGTTACCATACTGAAAAGCCAGGGCTAAGCTGTCACGAGCATCAAAAAAACTCTGTTCCAGAGCTTTCAAGCATCCCAAAGTTCTCAGTACAGCACCGGGGTTGGATCACCAACAGCTGTAAGCCTTGGTTTGCTTTTTTTAAATTGCCTTCTTGCAGCACCTCAGGACCAAAACTGAAACACAATGCCTGCTAGAGACCAAAAATGAAGGACAAAAGCAAATCATGTGGGGAAACTTTTAATGATAGAGGATGTGCCATCAATATAAACAATGCACTCTGAAGACAGTTTCTTAATATAAATAACTTCCAGTAAAAGGGGAACCAAATTTGGATGCAAATGAGGGATGAGTGCTTGCAGAATGAGGAAAATTTAAATATCAGAAATTTCATTAACATTTCTTAAAAATGAAAAACAAGGATGGGATGCTGACAGGAAAAAAAAAAGATAAATTTAATTTAAAAAGAAAAGAAGGAAAAGAAAAAACCTCACCCCTACATCAACTGTGGTGTAATCAAACGCTGTGAACATTAAGCTGTTATGTACCAGAATGACAGAAAACAGATGGTTATCACAACAGACTTGGGAATGGCCCTGCATTGGCCAAGGGGCAAACTGTCCCAGCTTGGATTGCCAAATCCTACAATGCTCTAAGTTTCAGCTGAAAAGTGAAGGTCATCAAACTATGTATACAACCTGTTAACGGAATATATGCTTGAGTAATTTTGAAAGTATGGTCATGGTGTTACCCCAGAGAATGTTTTCAAGAGCAGCTGATGTGGATTAGGTAATGGGAACCCAAACAGTCAGCCATACAACTATCTCATAGGATGATTTCAGTTTTTAAGGGAAGCATCTACCATTCCTTCGCAGTAAAGGAATGGAACAGAGGGTAGGAACCTTGGATAGCTGTGTACTACTGGAAGTGCTTCTCTGCAGCTTCATTGTAATGCAGGCTTGACTTTCAGTCCACGTACACACACTCTTTTTTTTTTTCTTTTTTCAGAGTAATGTCTTGGTTTAAGAGATTTTTTAATGTAAACTGATCAAAAACAATGCTGTAATAGAACTACCTTATCTTTTCTGCACTTAAATGCCAAACAAATCTTGGTTTTGAATTCCTTTCTGAAACCAACTTCTACCCAGAAATACAACACTGCTGTATTTTTTTCTTTTTTGCCCCCTTTGTGTTAGTCTAACTTCAAATGTTTGCTTGCTGTCAAGCTGAGTCTTATTTGAGAGATTCCTTAACAGCATTCTTAGTACAGTATTCTCTTGATTTACCTCCCCAAGAGAGGAGCAGAACTATTTTAATATTACCACAGAATAACTAGTTCTGTTGCCAGTGTGGATTTGCCAGAGGAGGGAAGGGCTGAAGGGGCTGTAACTCTTCAGATCAGTGGCATCCTCGGGGACACTTGTGCTTTATTTTATTGCCTGTTCCTATTGTGCTTCCATTGCATTTCAGCTTGTGCACAGCCCAGGCTTTGTTTCTAATGGAAGCAGTATCTCTATACATCATGAGACAATGCTATTAAATTAAAATCTACCTGGGCAGCCACACAAAAATTGAGACTATACATGTGAATGTGAAATTCTGCCTCAGCAGAATGTGCATTTTCACCGTGGAGGTAACCTGGCTTGGTCTGGCATATGTGAAGCACCTTTTCTGCAGTTGTCTGAGTCAGACAGGTATCCAGTGCTGGGGAATTTGTGAGCGTGGGCCAGCTGAGCTGCCTTATAAATGTGTTTGGTAGGTATCCATGCTCTCGGGCCTTCCATGGAGCGGCTGTCTGTGACAGTGACAAAGGAGCAATTACTTGATGTAAATAACTTGCAAACAGGGGTAGTCATTAATAAGGCAGACAGTTCTGAAGGCAAGAGCAAACACCACTTTGGCTGCAAAACCTTCCAGTGAGACTGTCAGTGAGGAATTCGGTCTGCTGACTGCAAAGGGATCTGCTGTGCACCCAGCCGTCTACTTTGTGTGTCTGACCTCTGCTCTAAATTGAGATTTCTCCTGAGCAGGGGGAACAGAGAGGGGGCTCTTTCCCCTGGGATCCCATGATAGAATGTGTGGGAATGGTGGAAAGCTGTGCCAGGGAAGTTCTGACTGGACATTAGGAAGCATTTCTCTATTGAGAGGGTGGTGAAACTTTGGAACAGGCGACCTAGAGAGGTGGCCAATGCCCCAAGACTGTCAGTATTTAAAGGGCACTTGGACAATGCCCTTAACAACAGGGTTTAACTTTTTATCAGCCCTGAATTGGTCAGGGTGATTCTTGTAGGTCCCATCCAACTGAAATAGTCTGTTCTATTCTGTTTAGACTGTTGTCTCAAATCATGATTCTTCCTGGTGCAGTCAGCCTTTTGATAGCGGGATTTCTGGGGTGGCATCTCAGTTGCAGAACAAACTGAGTAGACAAAACAGGTTAAAATGCTGATGATCTGGTGATACAGGGGAAAGACTCAGGAAAGGAGGAACATATATGGAGCTGCAAAATAGGGCTGAAAGACTAGCCTGGAATAAAATAAAGAGATTGCCAGACAAGATAAAGTAGAATTTGGCCTCTTTTTGCATATTCCTAAGCACCCTGACTAGTATAGGCTTAGGGCTCTGTCAGTCTTAGGTTAACAGTTGTTTTGTGTAATGTGAGGCACAACATACAGACTATAACTTGCCCCAGTTCTTCAGTGGAAGTACCTTCCAAGGATATTTAAATCTTACCTTCCATTAAAAAAAGACAAGTTATAACTGCAGAAATAAATCACGGGAGGTAGACGTGTAAGGAACGCCTCTAGGTTATTGAACATCTAGTTCTCATGACCGAAGTTTGCAAAATGGCGTACTAACCTGAGATCTTTATTAAAGCAGAAATGTTCCTACATGTCTCAAGAACATAAAGGCCTCATGTACTCCTATGGCATTAATCAAGTTTGGACTTCTTGTAAAACTTGCAGAAAATGTCTTGACCGTATCACTTCAGGCCTGAGGAAGAACACTTTGCAGGAAGGTAGATGAGTACCCTCATATCAATTTTCTGCCTTATAAAATCTCTTAGCTTTTGAGTTGGTAGCATTCTTAATGTGAGATCTGGTAATGTTTGGATTTGTTTACATTGAAAACATTTGAGGATGTGAAACTTCTTTCAGGATGAAGATGTGTGTGAACCTGGGTCTTGCTTTGAGAGGTCTTAGTGGAATCTGCTGCTTCTCTCTCTGAGCCTGCTCACACAGAGCTTTTTGAGTTAAGCATTCTCCTCAGCTCCGTTGAGTTATTAGCCTCTGAGCCAAAATGATATTTAAACACCATAAATGGCAATTGTTGCTGAGGCAGTCCTTCCGCACGGCTCAGGCCAGGCATTCATTGGCACTTCACCACATGATGCTGGCAAGCAGATTCCTCGAGTAGAAATAAACCTCTTGTAAGACTAAACACTGCAAGTTGTTTGCTGTGTTCTGAACATAAGGCAGCAAACTCCATTCTTTGTGTGTCCTCGGCTTGTGACCAGTTGTAACCCTGGTCCTGTGCTGCTGTTACTGCATGGGGAGGTGCAGTAGGAGGTGTATGTGTATATATATATGTGTGTGTGTGTATGCAGTGCTGTAGCTGACTCGGCTCAAGATGGGGGCTGCAATAGCCAGTCTCCAGGAGCTCCTTCCAAACTCAGTTATTGTGTGATTCTGTGCAGGGCTGAGCGTGCTGAAGTCCTGATATTTCAACAGGAGATGTCAGCCTTCTGCAGCTCACATAAAAACATCTTCAGTACAGCTGGGTAGGCAAATGAACGAGAAAATTTACCACGATGGATGATGCCCATAAAATGTTAACTGTTTTGACTACAGGCCAGGTCCAGCCTTTGGAAACCTTCTTAAAGTTTGCATTCTGATCTGGATTTTCTTCTTCACTTCCGTTTCAACAGCAAATCCGGGGATGGACATGCCACAATGCAGTTATTGATTCTTTTTTTCCTTCTCTCCAAGGACATAGATTCATCTGTGTCTTTTACCCTAAAAAGTAATTAGTTGGCTGCATAATTGCAGTTAAACTAGTACAGGTGTATTGTACAATTGATTGGTAGGTTAACTTTTCAGTGCAGCATGAATTTTCCACTTTTTGTTCAGATACACACCTTCAACACAATAACTCACCCATGCTTATCAGGATAGAAATGTTTACAACTGTGCTCAATCCCCAAGTTCTGATTCAGATCTAGGTTTTAAAAAATCGACTGTATTTTGGTTTAGACCCACAGCTAACATTAAGACTCCTCTTGCAATAATTTCCAGGCTGCAGATATGCGGAGATTAAATGTATGTAAGGACACTTTAAAAACTGGATTGAGAAAACTCAAATAATAGGAAAGCATTTTTTATCACCTTAAATTTCTATTAATACAGGTTAATAAATAATCTGAAGTTTCATATGGTCACTGTAGATAGATTGCCTTACTATTGATTACACAAATGCTGGAAAACAGAATAAGAGATTAATAGAAATAGCTGTGTACCAGAGGTAATAAATCTCTTCCCATTGCCATCCAAATATGCTGAGAATTTGTATTTTTTTCTAAGAAATTGGAAGAGTTTAAATTCTCCTTAATCTCTATGGATTTAATGTGCTAAGAGGCTTTTTTAAACATAGATTTGGTTGCTTATGGGAGTGTTTTTCTAATAAAAAAATGAACTCTTAGGGGTAAGGGAATGCTGTGGGAAAAGCCTGTATTCCTTTTGCTTTGTAGAAAATATATGTGGGTATATAAAGGATCCTTTACATGCTTTGGTTACTATTTCTGGGCTCCCAGGCTGCGTTTCCCACTGAGCTGTGCATCTTATTACTTGCTGTTTCCCAACATTCATGCACATTAAAGCCTGAGGAAAGGCAAAAATCTTAAGAACCATGTAAGTGGGATCACTGTGGTGGACTTTTAAATCTATCACCCTGTGTAAAGCCTTATCAAAAGCCTGTTGAAATGACAGAGAGATCACTGCCCACCAGAAATGCCTTACATGGGCTTACACATTGTGCCAGACCACAGCTCTGTGTGAAAACTGTTCTCTGTAAGCAGTGTTGGAGAAAATCATAGTTCTCTTCTGTATTGTCTTGCATGATTTGATCTGCATGAAACCAACAGGTGTGGTTAAAAAAGTCATGGCAGCTTTTATAAGCTACAATAAAGTAAACTAGCTGCACAGTCTGAAAACAAGTTATTGAAATGTACCTGTGTCCTGCTCTCTGATGCTCCTCCTGAATTGCCTTGACGTGATCCAGGTGGGGGGAATTGGGTGCACCAGCAGAAGCTGACTGGGGAAGGAAAGGGAGGGAGAAAATTCACTGCCTGGGGTAGAGTTTTTTAGTCACTCTGTGTTGACTCTTATATTCCTTGTTTTCATTCTTAGAGGTGAACCTTGAAAGCAATAAGAAGTAAGAGTGATGAGGGAGCTATTAAATGGCTATAGGCAATTAGAGAGCAGTAACATAATAGGAAGAGAGAACAGATCTCTTTTTCACATCTAGTGGAATAAGCTTGGGAGGTGTAGATACATAATGGAGTCATGCCCTTATGCTAATGTCAAACAAAATTGTCCTTAGGTTCCACATTTCCTTTCTGGTGCCAGATGGGCTGTGTTTTTATTGTCTGTAGTTCTGGCAGCAAAAACACCCTGTGGCATTATGAAAGAGGACGTTTCAGCCAAAAGCACATTGACCTGCAGTATCTGAGCTGGGAGCTTTACCTCTGCTTTCTTCCTTTTCTTCTTTCCTCGTGCCTTGGGCTCTGAAGCCACCTCTCCCTGAGAATGTATGGATTTTGAAGCCCACATGGTGAACGGGACTTCAGAGGAATGGGGGAAAGCAAGCCCTAACACCAGCCCAATGTTGTGTGCAGCTTATTCGTGTCCTGTTTGTCTTATCTGCTTGCACTATTTTTCTTGTGCAAGTCACAGATTTTATTCCTGGCATGTGATATGAGCAAGGAGCTGGATGTGGCCAGGGAATGTGAACCTCTACGGTTGTTGCACTTTCTGAAGCTACCCCTTTTTGCAAGCAGTTCCTGGGGTTTTGTGTATTGTTCTCCTTGTAATACTTTCCTGTTGAAATAATTAGCCGGGTGTTTTCAAAAGGAAGTAAAATCACACAGCATCTTTTCACTGTAAGTGAGGAGGTAATTTCTTAATCTTGAATGAGCAGCATGCCTTCTTTTCCCTCCAAAATCAATTTGATTGCTGTTTTTCCAAAAAAAGACCTGTCAGGGCTAAAATTGAAGAAGTCTTTCGGTATATTAAAATAAGCTGTGAAAATGTACAGCACTGCTATTTCATTGTAAAATTGTGAAATGTTAAAGCCTTCATCAGACAAACACTGAGCCACTGCATGATGCTATGTCGTAAATAAACAACTAAAAGCACATACAAGCTCCAGAAGAATTTGAAAATAGTTAACATTCAGGCTTTGTAATTTGGCCTCTGCATGGTTGTATCGGACCCTTCTGAGAAAATGCAGTGATTTCAGACTAAGACTAAATGAAAATAAGTGAAAATAACATATCTAAAACTGACTGTGTTGTGTAAAACATCTGAGAGAAACTAAGGTTGTCAATAGGTCATTTTAATTTTCTTCTAAGCCTAAATGCCCACAATATCAGATTTTAAGTAAAGGAAGAAACACTACATTAAATGAACCCCTGTAGTTTCTTAATGAACAAATAGCATTTATGGATTAGAACTGAAGTCTTTTTAATTGTTGCTGCCAAGTCAAGAAACATTAGACTATTTTTGTGATATTCTAGTTAAGTTGCTGGTACAGTAAATGTATGCTACTGATCAGCATACACATCTGAACAACAGTAGCATAAGATTAGAGATCCCCATTAAAAATACATATTCTGAAAGTAGGGGAGAGTGATTGCTTTGAAGACAGCCTGTTCGGGTTGCCATGGAGTCAGACTTATTAGCCATATATTTTTTGTATGCTGAGTGTCACACATTTGAATAGGAATACTGGTTGCCTTAGCCATGACAGCTTCTAATTTTGAATTTTAACTTTCTAATTGAGCTTTTACATACAGCAGATTTCATATCTGTTGGTAAAGAACTGCCTTCACTGCCCCTGTGCTCCAAAGAACATCAGCGACAGACAGGGAGATGGTTTTGCTCTTACTTTACAAAAGGTATTGAAAAATCTGGTAATATTTCAAGGACTAAATCAAAGTGCATGTGCATTTGTATATAATAGGTTTACAAGGACAGGAATGTCTTCAGAAAGTTGCTACTGTTTCTTCCCAGGACTAAGCCTCAAGTTTTCAATATTTCAGACTTAATAATCTCTCTTAGTGTTCTTCTGCTTTCCTTATTGAAATAGCTCTTTCATCTCTCCAGTAACTCTTCTGGTACTGTTGAGGCTGCATTCTTTTAAGTTTTTTACTACTCACATACCACAGACTTCTGGTTTTTTGATACTTGCCATCATAAGTTTCTGTTTAAGCACAGACCTGGTCTTCATCCAAGAGATCAGCACAAACCTGTGCAGTGCTTAAATTTAGTGTAAGCACTATATTTTTTTTTAAAGATTTGTGCAATGGTGAGGCAGGTTCTGGCCCCCTTCATTTCAGTGTGACAGCTTCATTTGCAAGGAGTGAGCTCTGATCAGTAACAATGGCGAGCTGGTTTTCATCCTTTAATCCTGCAGGTCACTCTTTTAGGGGTAGGGGCTTGTGCCCCCACTAAATCTTTATAATGTCATTCATACCAATAGGTCTCCTCTCCAACATCTGCCTGAGGGAACTTAGAAACATTGAGGCTTGACCTTTTTTGTAAACCCATTGGGTTTGTGATTCATATATGCAATTACTGTGAATTATCTTGCTTCCTTTTTAATGTTTATGCAGCTCTGTGCGAGAAGGTGGTTTTATTCCAATACATGAATCTTTCATTTCTGCAGTACGTATTTTGGAGTAGTTAGCATTGCTGAAAAATTCCTTTGGGGAAATGATTTTGCTCTGTTTCTTCTGTAGTTGCTCACACATTTCTTTTTAATAAGATGAGGATGTTACACTGTACTGTTTTCCTAGATTATAAAAATCTGTTTATTTAGGCTCCGTGCAGCAGGCAGGTCAGTCTAACAGAGCAAAGAGCGGGCTGTGAGGGATGTGGAGAGCTGCTCAGGCTCGGTGCATTTTGTACCAGGGCTCTGCTGGAGGCAGCTCCGTCCGCTCTGCGAGAGTTGCTGCTACAGCCCTACAGGCAAATTTGTCTTCTGGTCACTGTTAACTCTCCTTATCTGTCCCCCTCTGAAACCTGAACTTTTCTGATCAGAACCCAGGTCTGTTTTTCTGCTGGTTTAGAGCCACATCTCTGCTTTTGTTTTCCTTTCCCTGCTCTCCGTTTGTGGCATAAATAGCTTTGCAATGTTAGTAATTATTTCAATAAAAGGGATAACAGCAACATTATTTTTTTTCTTATGCCTCTTTCTGTCCTACTATTTTCTTGGTTTTATTTCCCTTTTCCTCCTGTCTTCATCTTCTTTTCCTGCTTTTTTCCATTATTTGGGTTTCTGTTTTCCCCCACAGGTCTGTTTCACTTTGAGGCATAACGGGATTTTCTGCAAGGCATCAGGGCAATGAAGGAGCCTGTGCTGATATCCCTTAGTACAGCAGTTGTTTGAAGCTGTTTCCCTGAGCAAACACTGCAAAACAGAGGGATATGGTGAACCACAGCAGTTTATTCCTGTGGATGAGTCTCACCCGCCTTCGTGGCTGTTTTCTGTACAGCATCAGTCACTTACACGCAGGTGCTGTGGGAAGCCCTAAGACTGCTCAGTGTGGTCTGATGGTGGGTCAGGCACTTGAGAGTAGCAGGACCATAACACCGAGCCCTCACCGGGTCTCACTCACGTCCCGTATTTCCATTCTCACATGCATCAATGTCTCACTGCTCAGTGCCAAGAAAAGACCTACGACACAAGCCAGCAAGACAAGATTTTGGCTAGAAAAAGCTTTGCTAGAGAAAAGGAAAAACTTCCCCTCCAGGCAGCTTCCAAATTTACACTGAGCTCAAATTACCCTGGGACTAGCTTAACTTTTTGCCTTCAGGAGGTTCAACGGGCTTGCTCAGTGAGGTGCTGCCTCTTTTTCTAATCACCAATTTTATGCATTGTGGTTCTTCTCCAGCCTGGCACTTTCTGTTGCTGTAATACTATTTTGGATGTTCTGGATAAACCTTTGAAAATTTTAAAGGTGGGAGCAAACAAAATAAAGCTATTTTCATGTATGGATAGAACGTGGGGTTGGCATTTTAAAGGCAAGACGTAAAAGGTCTGAATGCAAGCTAAACAAATCAAGAAGTGTATCCAAGTGACCGATAAATATTTATGGCTTCTTACATTTGGTCATGACCACTACTTTGGCTTCAGAACTCTCTTTGCTCAGGTTTTTAGAGCAGGAGTTTGTTTCCTGGTCTGGTGTACCACGTAGGTCACAGTTAAATGGTCTTGCTTCATAGCCTCCGAATCCAAGACAGAGGAGACCACTGTGGATACTGGAAACAACATATCACAGATAGATTTTGGTTTTAAGAGTGATTAATTTCATTCCAGCACTCGGCATTTGATTGTACAGCCTCAAAAGAAACAAAAAAAATTTAAAAGCCCTAATCCAACAGTTTGTTTTGTGGTATGTATTGATGACCTCAGGTTTCAACCTCTCCCATCATCAATCAGTTGCCTAAGTGAGATGCAGGAGGGGAGTGTGATGAACTCAAACCCATTTGATATTGACCATCTAACAAATGAAATGGTTTGTAGTTTCTCACAGAGTTGCAAATCCTCTATTCCTGCAAGTTTACATTTTCAACTCATCTATCATGAGAATAGCAACTTGCAACATACCTTAAGATTTTTATGTGAGCTTAGCAGTGATTGGAGGCATTGAATTGTTGGTTACAAGTTGTTGAGTTGTTTTGGGGTTTTCTCACCTGAGCTTGTGTATTTTGGGAAAATGAGTGTCATTTCTGAGTGATACTGTAGGCTATGTCTTAGCCATGATTTAAAGGATTCCTGGAACAAGGATAGTGCCATTTCAATTTCTTGTCTTTCTGCTTGGAATACTGGCAAAGCGGAACAGCTCTATTGGGTGGTTTCAGTTATTTTTGCCTTCTGAGAGCTGAAACAAAACCCCTGTCTCAAAATCATATTGAATCTGAGGTCAGTTTGTCATGAAAATTCCAGTAAGAGACCCCTTTTATTCTTTTTTAACTTCACAGAAAAGAAGAGCAGCAAGAAGGCAGAAGGTGCACAGGCTGCCAAGTTAAACAAGACTTTTGCACCCATCTTCCTTAAAGGCCTGACTGACCTCAAAGTGATGGATGGAAGTCAAGTGATAATGACTGTGGAGGTATCAGGTGCGTAACTATAGACAGGATTATTCATTTCTCTTTTAATTGTATAAGACTGACCATTCCAATTACACAGCACTAAAAGAGTTAATGAAATTCCTGACTCTTTTGAAGACGAAATTGCAGAATCAGGTGGCAAAAAAACCCAACCACCCTTATTCATTTTCTTAATCAACATATGGCAGTTTTTTGTGTGTCTCTGATTTTTGTTGTTTCCTAATTTTCAGCTAACCCACCTCCTGAAATTATCTGGCTGCATAACGGGAAAGAAATCCAGGAGACAGAAGATTTCCACTTTGAGAAGAAAGGCAATGAGTACAGTCTCTACATCCAGGAGGTGTTTCCTGAAGACACAGGCAAATACACCTGTGAAGCTTGGAATGAAGTAGGAGAAAGTCAAACCCAGGCTACATTGACAGTTCAAGGTATCAAGTTCCTCTTCACCTTACAAAATGCTAAAAGGAAATAATTCTAATGTGCAAGCTGAGTGTCTATTTAAAGTGCATGAGTGTTTATAAGATTTGTTGTGAAGGATGCTATGAGTTCTCAGTCTCTGCATCTGAATTAAAAAGGATATTGAGCAGAAGCAGCTTTAAAAAAAATCTTTTCACTCTGGAACATTATGTTACTATTTCAAAAGTGCATTCCTGAGTCCTATTTCTAGGGACAGTGCAAAACTTCTGCTAAGTGCAGCTGCAGATTATAACTATCAGGCTTACTTAGCTATGGACTTGAAGTAAGCCTTTTAATTTTGTTTTTATTTCTAATTGAAGCCCTTAGTATTTGAAAAAGCTGTCTAGGAGCGAGGTATCCTGGCTTTAATGTTAACATTGTAGTAGTAGCAGGTAAGGAACACATGATTTGTCCAATTTGAGAACTAGCTGCAAAAAAATTGGCTTTGGATCTCCACATATGATGTAAATCCCACAGTAAACACTGAAGTACCTGCAAACTTCCTATGACTGGGCATTCACTACCTTTGTGACAGGGGGCTTCATCTAATCTTACTGTGTGCTGACATTTTCTCATAGTCATTACTGAGAATTATTGGAAATCAGTGAGAGACTCTTGTTATTTTTAATGTAAAGTATCTTATCTGCAGTATTTGAGAGAACTGTGCCTCCAGGGATGGGTCTGCAGCCTGTTGTCACTGTCTGCTCTGAATTCAGACCTTTCTCTGTCCTCTAAGCCCCCTTGAGATCAAACCTCGGGGTCACTCTTCTATATTAAATGCAATTTTATGCAATTGTTAATGATGATTTATTACCTGAGCTCTCAACTGCACAGCAGTCATAGTACTGTTACTTGCCCTTAAAGCTATTCCTACCCATATTCTCTAAGGACAAATCTCCAAGATTCCTTTTAGGGCAGCTTTAAAGTCCCTTTGTTTTGCTCTTAATATAAGCGTGGATCAAGCCAATAAAGTGCCAAGTAAATGATTCATTTTAGTACGAACACAAGTTATTTCTAAAACTAAAGCCTGACTTATTTTCAGATTAAAATTTACACCCTGCATGTTCAAAATCACTTTCCTTGCCTGTGATTGCTTTCCCTGAAATTAGTTAGCTTAGTAGTTACATTCAAGCTTGGCATTTTGTTCTGATTTGTAATCTGTGTTTGTAAACTGCAGAACCTCAGGATGGTATTCAGCCCTGGTTCATTAGCAAACCGAGATCAGTGACAGCAGCTCCTGGGCAAAATGTCCTTATATCCTGTGCCATTGCTGGAGATCCTTTCCCCACTGTTCACTGGTTTAAAGATGGGCAAGAAATAATTTCAGGAACAGCATGTGAAATCCTGCAAAATGAAGACATCTTCACACTGGTCTTGAGGAACGTGCAGTCTCGTCATGCAGGGCAATATGAAATTCAGCTCAGGTATGTTTGCCATGAAAAGCCTTGTTCCCTTGGAACAATTGGTTACATTTACCCTCAAGCTGAGAGTCCCACCTGAAGAAGACAAGCTTTCCATTCTATTCATGTGAAACATTGGGGTACTAAAGGGACAAAATCTTTCTGAGGGATGAAAAGGACTAATAAAACTCAAGGAGGAAAGAGAAAACACAAGAGGAGTCAGAAAGAAGGGACAAAGCAGTATGATTTTCTTTTGGTATCCTGAAAAACAGAGCCTTGTGGCCGCAGTATGGGAAGCAATATGGCTTTCTAGCAGGGAAACCATAATCAAGATCTTGAGTTTGGAGCTATTGTTTATCATTTTTGGTGTCTCTCTAGGTATTTGTAAGGATGCCTGCTTTCCATGGGAACAACCTGACCAGGAAGGGCCGTTGCACAAGATTTTTATCCATACCTTTAATGGGAAAAAGTGTTTCCTGGCCACATTGAAATGTCTGAATTTTATATGCAAGTTGTATTCTCCTTTTTCTGACGTATCTCTGAAATGAGGCACCCTGATGCTTTGAACATCTTGTCATTCCTACAAAACCTGGAAGAGGTGTTTTGAATTGAATTTTATTTTATTCTGGTAAAATAACTGTCCTTCAAATGAAGAATTGCATTTGCTGGTTCTTTACCCTGTAGAAAGTGCCACCTCCAATGGTGAAGATAGGGTGTAAATATATCACCTATGTGATAATAGCAAACATACTGTACAACTTTAAACTGATGCTCATTCTATGCTATTTACTGTGCCTAGATGTATTGCCTTACTTGGCTCATACTTGTGGCTTTCTTTATTAAAATTACTTTGTCATCATGGACACTCAAATCCATTACACTGGAAGAAAATTTTCTGCTCTGCTCCACACACTAACGTTTTAGTCCAGATGGATTAGTCTGAACTGTCCTTTGCCTGCTTGCAAATAAATTATTCATGTCTTTTTAACACAAGGAGGGAGGGAAATTCTTAATAAATTCCACCCATTTAGCCTCTGAACAATGAGCTTAGTTTTTTATAGTTACAGTTTTATTTTCCAACCAGTGTGGCCCAAGTGATGGACGTGTCACTGTGCAGTTGCCTAGTTTGAAGGTATGTTTCCCCAGGCTACCACAGGCAGAGTAGCTTCAGGATATTTTAGTATTTGAAGTCAGACAAGGCACTCACTTTTCACCAGAAAAAGGTGCTTTAGAAAATTACAGCTCTTGAATATCAAGATCTCCTAGAATGAAGTATTTCTACACTTAATTTCAAGTCTCATTACTAACTATGTAGATAGAGCCATGTGTGCTGTGACCTTGCAGATAAGCTGTTCAGTAGATTGAGGCCCTTGATAATCTGCAATAAATTGGGAACTGGCTCATTTCAGAACAACTGGCTTGTTCACAATGGTCCCAGGTCATCTAGGACGTTCCTAATGCTGGTGTGTGCAGGTCATGTCTACACACATCCTTGCATCTCTGCCTCTCGGGGATCAGTGGTGTTTCTAACTCTCAGTACCTCTGGTGGGATTAGAGACGCCAGTTCAATTTCACTGAGGTCCGTAATCTCTGCAGGAGAGAGCAGAAGCTGTGAGAAGTTCTACCTTCTACTGGGACATTTCCACATTTCAGTGTGTGTGCCCTACTCTTATGAAATGCTGGTGGTTTCACTTGAACTGAAAGAGAGTGAGGTATGTCAGCAAAACTTTGGGATGGAAGAAGAGAGAACAGGAAGAACAAAAGAGAGCCAGGAGGGCTTTGTGGAAGACTTTGCTGGGGCTGGCCTAGGAAGCTGGCTGGGATGTTCAGGTGTGGCTGGTGATTACTCAGGCCAAGTTCATCACTGGAGACATTTTTCAAAGTGGAAGCCTGACAATACCATGACTCTAGAATGTACACTTAGAAAATAATCTCAGAAAATCGGCAGATGAGAACAATTTTGGGGGAGGGTGAGAAAAATTAGTGTTGTGGCTAGAAAACAACGCAGTAGATTACATGTGAGTTTCAATTATTCCCTTTTACTGGAGAAATAGCTGGAGGTCGCACAAAGATCAGTGCATTCATGTTGGCTTTTTCTAATCCATGAGGAGCAAAGCTGTGCTGCAATTAGAGCAAAGAGAATGCTGATACCTCATTTCATCCTGCTGTCATTTGTAAAATTCCAGATACTGTTCAGGGAACAAAAAGCCATAAGCTTTTAGGCAACTGCTTATGTACTGTGAGTAACAGAGAAGTATTGGTCTCGGGAATACCCAGGGAGCCAAAAGTCACCTGTATCATTTCAGGTTTGCAAGAGACCTATAATAATTTTCTGCACTAAATAGTCTTGTCTAAATAGCTGTCAAACTGGCTGCATTTGTCTTGAATACTTGATTGAGAATTGTTTATATATTCAGAAACAGTCTTAACGTACCTGAGAGGAGGAGAGCTGCGTTTAGTGGCTGCCTCTCAAAAACTCCTACGAAGTCCATTAAAAATATGGAATAACTGAGAAAACACAAGTCAATTCACTGAACAGTTTATAGAGGAGTTGGCAGTAGGCTATTTTTAAACATAATCATTTTCATTTCAAATAAAATGTGCATCTCCTTTTCATGTATTAATTTTAGAAGCATGTTGCATAGCTGCTTTTAGGGAGTCACTCCTTCTCCAACTCCCTTAATTTAGTCTGGGCATGGTTTCCTGCCAGCGTTAATTATTTTCCAGTTTTCTTCTCCATTATTCTTAAGTTCTAAATTCTATTCTAATACCTCCATCTGTTCTCCTTTTGTGCTGGCTGCTCACAAATTAAACCTCTAGTCTTAAAAATGGGGGGTTAACAAAAGATGTGTTTGTCTCTTGCTAGTTCTTTCTGCTTTCATCAGAGTGAGCTGACAAGGACGTGTGGCCTGGTGTGATTCTACTGTGATCCATCAGTGATTGCTCACTGGCTTTCTGTCTTACCAGCCCATAGCATCATTTAGAATTCATCTTTGTTTTGCCTTTTACTACTTAGGAGACTGCTATGTCTGCGTTTTAAGAGGTAGCCTCTCCTGGTCCTTGCTTTAAATTCACATAAACCTCTGATTCCTCAACACTGGCATTCTTCACTTCAGTTGTCCTAATAGTGTTCCATTGAGCCTGTTACATCTCAGGCCTACAGGAATGGTGTTGCACAAATACAAAAAGTAGGACAGATTCACCCACTACTGCAGTTCATCCATTGAATTTTGAGCATTTTACAGCCTGCAAGATCCTTGAAATGGGAAATAATAATCCTTTTCTTACTCAAAAAAACACAGACATCTCTTTCCCCTCCTGTCCTTCGCATCCTTCCAGTGATGCCATCGCTGGTATCCAGCATGACTTCTCCATGTCCTTGCACACAGTGTGTACGTCATAAAGGAAGATGTGAGCACAGAAACTGTGAGAACTGGACAGAGACTGGACAGCAAAACCTTTATGGCAGCACAGTCAGCGTGAGAGACCCCACAAATCCTCCTGCAGTCCCTTGAACAAATCATCTGCTTCGTTAACCTTTCTCTTCTCCCCCACTCCATCATCCATGAAAGTTTGGTTAGTGTTGATCAGTCCTTATTTAGATTTGGAAAAGCTGCTTAAATCAGATGTAAACATTCATTTTATAAATCAGTGGTACCTCAAATACTCTGCAATTCAGGTTATATAAAAAACATTTGTCAGATTACATTTCATTACACTAAACAGTAAATATAGTTCTGTCTTTCTGTAAAATAGAGTTTGCAAACCCTGTTTTCTGCTATCAACACATTGTCTATTTTTAGAAAAGAAACCCATCACCTCTTCTCGTTCCATCCTCCCCCTCAGGGCTGTAAAATGCAAATAAAATGATTGGTCTTTCAGGTATAGAAAGCTTTTGGCAAAACATTCAAGTGAGGTAAATTAGTGTATCCTCTTTGAAGCCAGTAGAGCTGCTCTGCTTTATGTCTGCTAACGTTGTGATCCAGTAGATTAGTTGCTTTCTTTGGGGTTAAAGCTTCAGGGAGTCTGGACTTTCTCTCCATTTAACTCGCAGAAAAGTTGCAAAACCTCCTTCTGAGGATTTGCAGTTCCCTGCTCTGAAGCACCAGCTATAACTGGGGATCAACTTCATTGCCCCTTTGAGTTCATTCTTGAAAAGATAGAATTTACTCTGCAGAATTTGTTTCCCACTTGGTAGGCTGGTAGGACATTTCAATGTGTCCCCCAACTATAATTAAAAGTGCTTTTTCTCTTGTTCCCCAAAGAGTGCTTCCTAGGGACATGCAGACAATAAGTCTAAGGTTCAGTGAAAATATTTGAGTAGATTCTGCCAAGAAACTAGTATTTCAAGATATTTTGAACATAAAAGCCATTCCAGAGAAAACTGATCCCACAATAGGACAGAGAGCTATTTTTAAAACTGCCTCAGGCTCTGCAGCTGGGGTTTTATTTGTTTTTAGTGGGTTTTTTTATTATTATTCCTTGACATTTTAAAGATAAGTCCTGTGCATGAGCATTCTACAGAACAGTCCTGCAAAAGTCAACACTTCCAGACACTTCTTTCCAGCATAGCTCCTGAGCATAGGTTTTATCCATGTCTGTCATTATTCCAGAATAACAGAGGCACTGAGATCTGTCTGTGTCTGGGGTTTTTTTGATAAAATGCCAACGTGGAGAACCTCAAGCTGCACAAGTAATATTGTTATTGCCGAGACTCAAAGCAGCAGACGCATGAAAGGCTTGAAGACGTGCTGCAAAACTCTATGTTTTCTAACTACCCCCGTGCATCTCTGCCTTGCCTAGGTTCTGAAATTGCATCAGTGTAAAAATATTTACCAGGTTTCCAGAATTATTCTTGATTGACTTTAGCATCTAAACCACCCAGTCCTTCTTAATTTTTCTTGGCTTATTTCTCTTTTTCCATCTTGTGATCTCCAAGGTAGGTCAATGTTTTTAACTCACCTTTCTAGACTCTGCCACTGAATTCAGAAGACAACAGTATGTTGTCTCTGCTCCTAAAATCCTCACTTTGATTTCAGTGGCAGCAGGACTTGCCCTGAGAAGGCTACACTTTTGAACAGGGATGTGATGAACGAGACACAGATTCAAGGTTTGTATCCAGTAATCTAGTCACTGGAATCACAGCCATTCACTTGAATCAGAAATCATAATTAAGATCAAAAATCTACCTTGTGAATCATTTTTCCATCTAGGTACTTGTGTGTTGCCATAATTTGTAAGTGCTTCCCAAGGTTTTAAAAATAGAAAGAACAATATGCTCTCCTGCTTTCTTACCCCGTCCTTTATTTTCCAAGCCCTTACTTTGCCTTCCTTATTTGCTTCTTTGCATATGCGTTTGCAGAGGGAAGGATGCATTGCAGAAATGGGTCCTGCAGAAATGCTGTTATTCTTCGCAGTGGTCAGGACCACATCCAGTATCCCCAGATTCCTCTCCTGGGACGGTGCTGTCTCTGTTACTTTAACCTCTCCCACTGGTGACACAATTCTTGTGGGCAAATATTTTTGCCATATGGTCATGACAGAGGCTGAGCAGTGGTGCTTCACTGTTTGATGTTTGCTGTAAATTGTCTATACTTCAGCATGCATGGCTTCTCCTTTGTTAGCTTTGGGTTGGTTTTAAGTCCTGAACAGGAGGGATCTTCTGGTAAACCAAGAGCCTGCAGCAGTGGTGAATGAGCAGTTCCAGAGCGTGTCTGCTTTCCTTAAAAGCTTCTCAGAAGTAGGGAAAAAAAGTCATGAGTTTCAATAGTGGCAAAAGGGGCCAATTTGAAATGCATTGTTTGAAGACAACAGGTTTTCAGCAACGTTGGTGCCCTGCCATCATTTCAATGCCAATCGGTATGTTGGGAGGAGATGACGTGCTATTCTTTTTATTTATCATTCCATTTGTCTTGCCTTCTTTTTATTTCTCTTGCTTCCAAATGAGGCCACACATAAGAGGAAGTAAGAATGGCAGGCCTCCAGTGCAGGGCTCAGTTAAATACTCTCTGCATTGACTCGGATCCTGCCGTTTGGACAATTTATGTTTGGTACTCAGATGTTATCTAGTTTTTTGTATTGAAGGAAACAAGGGTTGTGGCTTTCATTGCTGTCCTCATGTGTTGCCTTCAATAACAGTTCCTCTTGTACATCATCTGACTTACTGCATATGAAAGTGTTGAAAATATTTCTATGGTTTCTTGTTATTAATGGTTTCAAGGTCAGGTAAGATATGTTCCTACCAGCAGGGCCTTTACTTTGCAATCCAGTTCCTTTGGTCAAACCCACCAATTTAGTCGTGGTGTTGAAGGCTCGATTTTCATATTGGGCTGATCCACTGTTTCTTTTTCTAAAGCAATAGAAAGCAAGGGAAGTCTGTCTGAAAAGGTGATGGCACCAATTGCTATTACGAAGACAAAACTTTGTGCTGCATCTGTGATTCTGTGATCTGTGTTAATGATCTTGCCTACACTGTGTCTTCACTGCCACTTACAAATGGGTGAAATTATAGTTTTTTCACCCAAACAGTAACATATCTAGGAATGTATTTCCATGCAGTTTAAAAAACAGGCCAGACAACATATTTATGGCAAGCTGACAGGAAGGCAGTCCTGAGTCCATGTTTCAAACTTCAAGGCTCAGTGGACTTGAAGATGCTCTTATCAACAAGCCTTTTTAAAGGAAAACACAGCTGGGAAAACCTGCCTGTCTTCCCTTCCTCCCCCCCACACATGTGCTTTGCTCATGTCCAGGAAATGTTTTCAGTGGCAGAAATTATTTTTGCTGAAAAAAAGAAAAATCAGCCAGGACTTTGTAGCCCATTCACAAGCTTATACTTTAACTGGGAAGGACAGAAGTGTTTTCACTAATAAAAGATATCTCTAGTCCTCAATCAATTCAAGTCTGAGTTTTTAATAGAAGTTACACAACTGCTGCCCTGGGGGAGTTAAATTTTGCTTTTGGCATCTTCTGTGTTAAGCAGAGAAGAGCTGTTTGGGGCTGGAAGAATGATATATATCTGCGGGGGGGAGGGAACTGCAGGGGAGGGGGGAGCACTTTAAATGAATTCTTTAATGGGAGCCCTTTCCAGAAGGCATCCATGGTATTCCTCTGCAAAAGGAAGAATAAGTACTCAGCACCATATATGGTGACACTTTTATGTTTTTTAATATAAACATGTACAGGCTGGAGCAATCCATGTAGATGGGTTTTGCTGATTGGTCGGGCCAGGGGGGAGGGAAGGAAATGAGACCCTGCTTTTAATATCTTAACATTAGAAAACTTAAGAGCTTGGGTTTGAATAAATAAACAGTAAGCATAGTTGGAAAGATTTTCAGCTTTGCAAAATAGCCCCTTCCTCTGTCTTGATTTTCCAGCTTTTGTATTTATTTTCCTTTAGCTTGTTTGTTTGCAGCTGTTTCATTCGGTAAATTGCTTTGATTTTTGTTCAGGGAGTATGTTGTTCCCAGTGCAGATAGCACCAGTTCAGTAAAAGCTGTTTGAGATAGCTTGGCTCCAAATATGAGGGGACCAAATGCACTCAGTGCACACCACAATGCTGGCCATGGGAGAGGAGGAGGCCACGCTGGGTTTGAGCTGCCCCAGTGCAATACACACTCACTGAGCTCAGGCAAGTTACAGAGGGAGAAACCTCCGCTTTTCTGATTTCACTTAAATATTTCAGGAACCAAGTTGGAGAATGCAGCTGCCAGGTGTCTCTGATGCTGCGGGAGAGTTCAGCTTCCACAGCAGAAATGCTCAGAGAGTGAGTATTTTTCCCAGGGACTTGCATGGGTGGGTTCTATTTTTTGCTCCGTTAATTCCCTGCCCTTACAGACCCAGGCTGGCTGCTGTTCAACCTAATCCCCAAATGTGACCCAACAAATTGTTTTCATCATACAAGCTAAGCACATTGTACCAAGCCAGAGTAGAGAAGATCTTTTTTGTTTGTGCCCTTATATGGCTCCTGAAGTCATCATTGATGCAATAAACTAATGGAGTATGCTCCTCTAATCAACCTCCCCTTCTATAAACACATTTTGTTCCTGCTCTGAGATTGTTCCCTGACATTTTTAAACCAGCCCCTTTCCTGGCTCTCTCTTTCTTTTCTTTTTCGGATCATAGTGGGAGGGAAACAGCCAGCTCTGGAGAGCAAAGAGATGGTGGAGAACATGGTAAACTAACATTTGGTAGAACAAGTGGCTTCAAAAAGAACAGCAGTGCAACCAGAGTAGCTGAGGAAGAGCAGGAAGACGTCCGGGGCGTGCTGAAGAGGCGAGTGGAAACCCGGGAACACACAGAGGAGAGCCTGAGGCAGCAGGAAGCTGAGCAACTTGATTTCCGTGACATTTTAGGCAAGAAAGTCAGCACCAAAAGTTTTTCTGAGGAGGAACTGAAAGAAATCCCAGCCGAGCAAATGGACTTCCGAGCAAACCTGCAGCGGCAGGTCAAACCCAAGACCTTGTCAGAGGAGGAGAGGAAAGTCCATGGTCCTCAGCAGGTGGACTTCCGCTCTGTGCTGGCCAAGAAGGGCACCCCAAAAACCCCACTGCCAGAGAAGGTGCCACCTCCCAAACCCGCCGTTACAGATTTCAGGTCCGTGCTGGGCTCCAAGAAAAAGCCACCTGCGGAGAATGGCAGCGCTGGCACCCCAGCCCCGAACGCCCGCGCCAATTCGGAAGCCCAGAATGCCACCCCCAATTCTCAAGCCCCCGTTGCCAAACCAGCGGTGAAAAAAGAGGAGAAGAACGACAGAAACTGTGAGCATGGGTGTGCAGTGGTGGATGGCGGAATAATTGGGAAAAAAGCTGAAAACAAAGCACCTGCAAGCAAGCCTCCAGCAAGCAAAGGCACAGCACCCTCCTTTACGGAGAAGCTTCAGGATGCTCAAGTAGTAGATGGTGAAAAATTGGTCTTACAATGTCGGATTTCCTCTGATCCCCCTGCAGCTGTCACCTGGACTCTAGACAGCAAAGCCATCAAATCATCGAAGTCCATTGTCATCTCCCAAGAAGGTAAATTAATTGAATTACAAGCCAGCTGGATGGCACACTGTTATATCTGGCTCTTGATTAATAATATTTAGTTCATTAAAGGTAATGCAGTACTTCATTTAAGTCCTGTGCCAGTAACTGTTTCCAGATGCAGCTTTTTTGTTATTTTAGTGGAGTACACAAGGAACAGTATTGTTTGACATTTCTTGTAGATTCCCCTTTAACAGCCTGCAGATGTAATTTTTATAAAGTTGAACTTCTTGCATTTTTAAATGCTGTTTACATTGCTGACGCTGTTTAAGGAGCTCGTACATGATGCTTATTTAAACTGAACTTTAAGGATTTGGAACATTGAAAACATAATAATATTATTACTGGTTTACAAATTCTAATTTAATTCTTCTGTATGTTTAATATTTCAGGCTTTTTATTGCAATGAGAAACAGAGGAGTAAAGAGGGGCTGTGTCATAGAAAGAAATTACTACAACTTCAAGTTACATAGTTAAGATCAGAGTTGAGAATTGATTTCCAGTGTATTTAATGCCCAACTCCAGATGCTTCTGTTGCTGTTACAAGCACTGAAATATTTGAACCCCACTGGCCTGATGACTTTTAACTAACTTCAGAAAAGTACAGAGTTTGGTAAAAGTCCTCAGAGAGAAGACTTACTGTTTTCAAATTGAGTGATTCCTTTATATTCCACATTTTGGATAATCAAATCCTACAAGACTGGGTTTTTTATAAAAGTTAATATTGTAACTAGAAAAATATATTTTTCTTGGGACAAAATTAGGGAGGACAACTGATAGCACAAAATAAACACTTCTTCATATTTGTTTCATAAAACACTGAGAGAGTTATCTGAAGAATGACACTGTCTGGCATACTGTAGTAAAAAAGTTCATGTTCACACTAAGAATTACAGCTTGACACAGGGGTCTGCACTCTTAGTTTGGAATCTTTCTTCTTTCAGTCCAGACTATTTTTAGTGCTACCGAATGAGGACCAAATTAATAATGCACAATGGTTCTGCACGACCAACGAATCCTTGAGCAGTGTCCCAGGCAGTGAGACATAAGCATTCCTCTGAAGAGGGTGCAGGCAGAAGCAACATTGCCTTCAGACGCAGTGGGGGTACCCAAGTAGTGCATTAAGGGGAGACCAACATCATTAGATGGGGAAAGGGAAATGGTAGCAGGTGCATTGTGTCTGGCACGTGTCTGAACTAACACGATTTTATTTTTTTTATGAGTACATAATGATTTTCACAGAAGGGACTGTATAGAATAAGTGTCACATACGTGAGAAGAAGTTGACTGGTGGAAAAGCCGTCCTTGTAGAAAGGACTGACAGGAGCAGTCAATTTAACCAGGCTTACACTGGAAGCAAGATTTCAAGGGTGTGCTTGAAGTTGTTCAGAGTGAAAAAGAAATGGTGTGTCCCCAAGTTCCATGTCTCCTGTCAAAGTACATCAGACAGACAGCATCTCTGTACCAAAGCTTCTGAGCCATGGTGTACCCTCCTAAAATCCCAAAGCTTTAGTGTTTTGGTGCTGCAGAAAGCTCCTTTCTTGACTGAAATAATCTGAGTAATTGACTGTTATAGTCCCCCAGCTCATATTCACTCTATAAAATGGTACTGTGGAGCTGGAAATCCAGTGTGGCTGTGTTTACAGTGAAGGAACAGGAATTCCCTGCCACCTGCCCGAGCCAGGCATGTGACTCATCCCATCCAGTTTGTCTGGGCGAGGTGACCCTTGGTCACAACACTCCAGGGTGTCACACCTTAGCAGTGTTTTCCATTGAGGTGAGGAACAAGGGTCACCACTGCACAAGGAATCCTGTTCCAGGACAGCTTCTTGCAGGGAGTGAAGAAATTGCCCTTCTGTTCTGCATGCACCTGCACTATTACTCTTGTATCATGCTCAGGTAGGCAGTGTTATCAGTGCCTCACAGTCAGGCTTTCTTTTGCACGTATTTGCAGAGGATCTTAGAAAGAAAAATTCCACAGGGCAGTAAGTCGTCTCCTTTAATGGACAGAAATGGAATGAGGATTAGAACTATTTTTTTAAAACCTTATTACTTACCCTGAGTAACGCTGAGGGGGTGCATTGCATGATGGTCAATTTGGGGGTTTTTTCGTGACAGTACCTGCTAACTTTGGCACTTGGAGAAGAATGTGTGGCTCTCCCCCTGTAAGATCCCTTCATGCCAACTGTTAAGTAATTAACTAGGTATGCAGGATCCTTAAAGTAAGTTTCAGATTTCACAGAGATGCAGTTTTCTCTTTTTCCCTAATTAGGAACACATACATAGTTGAGGGAACCAAGGGAGGAGAAGGAATAATTGGAGTTCCAGACTAGAATTGAGAAATAATAACTCCGGGGTGAGTATCAGGAAATACTGTTCCACAGGGAAGCTGCGTGGATTAGTCTCATATACAGTGTTTGGAGCAACATCAAGCATAGAGAGCAACAATAAATCTGGATGCAGTTCAAAGGCAGCTCAAAGGCAAAATCCCAGTTTCCAGTTTTGCCCCAACCACTGAAAATGCAGCTTTGTCACACCTGCAGGTGTCACATCCTTCAGCAGCAGTGCCTTTGGCCAGCCTTGGGGCAGCATTCAATGGGCCCTGGGGATAATTCCCTAGAATCATCCTCAGCTGAAAGAAGGTTGATTCTGTGGGGAAGTAGAGGAATTCAGAGCAAACAGACCTAGCTCACCTCAGTGGGTTTAGATCTTGCAAAGCCATTTTTTATTTCTTTGGCATGATCTTACTCCTCTTATGTTCAACAACAAAATCCACTATGGAACAGGATAGGCCTGGACTGTTCTTAGCCATTTCACAAGCTGGTTTTGTGCAGCTGTGATGTTTGATGGTGACCACAGAGGGGTTTTTTTTCAGATTTTCCAGAGATATCTCACAAAATAAGAACTTATTTATTGTTAATGAGTTGGATACTGCAAAACCCTCTCTCTAGAGTAAGGCACGTCTGTCTGCTTCTTATCATACTTCTGCCCCATCCTATTATGGGCCACTGGCCCACAAACTGGTCAGGTGGCCATGTATTCGTCCTTTGGAAATCGAATTATTCCTCTCTGTCATTGCCAAAAAGAGAGCAAAAAACAAAAGCCAAAAGAGACAACAGTTTGCTTATCTCCTGGTGCCGAATATACTGTGAAGATAAAGACATAAAATCCGGTTTCAGGAACATACCCATGCGATTAAACAAGTGGCGTATTTGACCAGAAAGGTCGAACTTAGAAATGTTCTTTTGTGTAACAAGTTCACAGGATGGGCAAACTATGTAAAACTATGTCCCTTTACGCAGCCACTCACTGAAAATGACTCCCCTTGGCAGATTTGTCCTAGCTGGTAATAAAGCCCTTTAGCTGTTGGACGGGGTCTCGTCTGTGCTTGCAGTGGCTGACACTGCGCTGCCGGTGCAAGGTGGGTCAGCTGTGAGAGCGCAGGAGAAGGGAGGGTGTCAGCCCTGCCTCTGTTCCACTGCAGAAGCCCAAAGACAAACACCAGGATCAGAATAGTCTCTGATTGGTAAGGCCTTTGGCAAATGGAAAACTAAACCCTGCTCCAGAAAAGACCTTCGTCTTCAGGCATATTTATGCAGTATTTGTGCCATATTCTGGTAGCTGACCCAGGGCTTGCAGTGTATTCTGTGATTCCAGAGTGAAGTTTACATGAGCAGTTACAAGTCAGAATCTGGGCAGCATTACACTCAGGGTCACATTCACAACACATCTTGTCCCATTCCTTCCATTTTACATTTCAGCTATTAATACGGCTTTGTTTCCCTTTGAAATCAGGAACATTGGTACTTGTTTTCCCGTTTCTTTTAGCAGTTTCCCAAATAGTATTCTGTCAGTTGGCTGGCATGAGTGATTTTTTGCTTAAAGTATCATTTTTATGACAAAGTGAACTGTTACACCATTTTTCTTTTATGAATGTGTCTGACTTGGTACGATTTTGTTACTTATTTGATTTTATCTTTTTCTTCATTTAAACTCATCAGAGTGCAGTTATCTACATTCCTGGGACAGATATTAATGTGTTTTTATCAGTGAAATATCAAAATAAATGTCACAGCTAGTAACAAACAAACAGAAGAGGGTACTCATAAATCAGAGCATTTATATGGACGGGTTGGATGTGCATGGTTAAGAGGCAATTGACTTTAATGTGAGAGAGTTCTTTGTTTGAAGTTATGGGGGAATTTTTGTGTGGAAAGATGCTTTTAAGAAGGCTCCAGCAGACATTACAGTGGAGTTACACATATAAGGACTGAGCAGAAGTTGTTTTCTCACACAGTGAACTCTTTCGAGCAGGACCCATTTTGTTTTACATTTGCAGTGCCCTGTGATAGTGTCCTGCTGTGTGACTCACTCGTGGATGGAAAATCCACCTAGAAAAGTCTTGCATGGTTATAGAAATTGTTCTATAAGATGACAGTGAAGGGCTTTGCAGGCCGGCATTGGGGCTAGACTGGAAAATTGGGATGCACTGTGAAAACAAGTCAAAACTGGCGAACTTGCCACTTTTAAGTCAGCTTGTTTTGCTTTTTTTAGATAAAGTACCATGTGACTAAATAGATGGAAGAGAAGCTGCCTGATATAAACTGAGGTTGCAGTGATGGTGTAGCTTAGAAAATGCCCTGAGTTTCTATTGCTTTGTGTAAGAAGGCATTTTTTTCTTCTTAAGTATTTTGGCAGCATAAAGATTTGGTAATCTTATTAGCAATAATGCCTTAACAACTTTCTTGTGACTTAACTCCTAAATCCTCCTATCAGTTGTGCAAGTCTGTGTCTGCCAGTCCAACTAGGATCTGCCAGGACTTTTAATTAACTTTTAGCAAGAGTTTGGTGTGGAATTATCACAGCTCTAGGTAGTGCTGAAAGTAGATGGATTTTGGACCTTAAGAAAAGCTTCTTCACAAAGTTTAAGGCTAGGGAGACCATCTGAGCATCGGTTCTGACACAACTCCGTGTTTGTCACATGCCACGTTTCCTTGTACTGCCATTTTCGTCTCAATCTACTTCCAGAAATGCATGTAGTGTAGTTTTAAATACAGCAAAAGAGATATTTGCTATAACCACTGGTAGTTTATTGCAATGTCTAACTATTCTTGGGAGAGTTTTGGTTTTAAATCAAGAAACAAAGCAATTGCTTGGGGTTTTGGGGTTTTTTTGTTTGTTTGTTTTTTGAAACTTGACAAGTCAAGCTCCTACTAACTTTCTCCCCGTGATGCAGTTCATCGAGCCCTTGGAGGCGCGGGGATGCTTTGTTGTGGTTTTATTTTTTGATACCTCCTCTCCAGTTGGTGTTTGTTGGTTTATTATCCTATTTAGAAAAGAGGCAGCCAAACTGTGTGTCAGTGTCAGCACCGGTGAGATGGAGATCACCTTCCCATCGCTTTGTTTACTGAAGGTCGCTGCTCCTCTTTCTACCTCACAACCCTGGAGCCCATGTTTGGTACTTCTCTGTTAAACCTTAAAACCCAAATATTCAGCATCCTTGCTGCCACGGATGCTTGTCTTTTCATTGTCTTTGATGAATAGGACTCAGCTTAACAAGTAAAGGAGATTGTTTATGAGGACTGCCCTGTTTTGTCTCTCTTTGTGTCTTTTTCCTTTCCAACGCTCTTTTTAGCATCTGTAAATTTATCAATGGTAATTTATGAACACTTCTACAACATAGATTAAAATACTTAAGAACTTTGGCCTAGTCTGATCATAGAGGAAATCCACTGCAAGCAGACTGAGTGATGATTTCCTATGGTCAGCTTCTTAAGGAGATCTTTATTTTGGCAGCTCTAACTCTTCCTAAATCAATGTCATTAATATAGTAATATTTCATTCATTGCAAGCAGTATAATGTGAGATAGCACAAGTATTTTAATAAAGATTTAGAAAATTACCTTTGCACAGATGCATTTGCCAGTTAAATGTCTAATCTCGTGAATCATGAGAGGAGGTTTCTTACATTGTTTTCCTTAAAACTCTATCCCTTAGCCGTAATTACATTTGCCATTTTTTCTTCTCTGAAACTCATGAGTTTTGCTCTGTTTTTTCTTTTGCCATTGTAACTATAGTCAAAATTTTCCAGGTCAACCCACTTCCCATTTTTAAACTTGGTACATAGATGCACTTTCCCAGACTATTTGAGATTTATTAGGAAATTAACACTCCAAGCCAATGGGTTTCTTTGAAAATCATTGTGGCTCCTAGGCACAATTTCTCATAGACTACTATTTTTTAATATTGCCTAAATACTCCATGGTGCCTTTTTATCCCATGGGATACAAAATAGAAAGGCATAAATTTCAGTCTGCATCACAGATAGGAGTCAGAAGGTTGGCCAGCTAGATGCCAGTGTGGGGAATGAGACTAAGGAGCTGGTTTTTGTTGGTTTGTGTATTTGTTTTATATCCAAAGTTGACTTTCTGTGGAGTTTGATGGAAAGAATGCAGAAGCCTAGAGATATTTTAAACTGCCTTGCCCTATTTTTGAGTTCAGTCAGAGAATCCTTTAATAGCTCAAAATTCAAGGGAAAGGCTCTGTGTACCTAAACCAGAGCCTCCAGGACACTCTCGGTTTCTGTGGCTGTTAAGGTCTTTTCTAGAGCTGCACCAGTTCCAATGTCTAAGTGGAAGATTCCAGCATTCATGTTTACTCCATTCCTGCACTTTGTGACAGTATTTAAAGATTGTCCGTGGCCTGGTGCCTGAAAATGTAGAGGGCTGGGAGGCCAAAATGGATAGCAAAGATTTTGACTGGGATTTGAGAAGTGCCAGAATTTCAGAATACCCAACTGGAACAACCAGTCTGGGTTTTCTAGCAGTGATGAGAAAATAAGCTTGTTTCAGTTCATGAAGGGGTTTTGCAGAGGAAATACCAAATACTTCATTGAAAGACATTTGGCCTTCTATCCCCGGGAATTGACTGTAGCTCTGGATCACAGAACATGGGCCTGTTGGGCAGTTTCCTGTCCCTATGAATGCTCATCAAGTTTTGCCTGTTTTTTTGCACTGTTGGGGTTTTTTTCTGGTTTTCCAAGAAAATGAGGATTCTACAGCCGTGCTCTTTCAGCCTTCCCTTATACTCCCAATCCAACCTGGCCAATACTTCTTGGTCAATTGGCCAATTTAATACCAAGTCCTAGTAGGCTAAATTTTCATGAAACTAGTGGCTAAATAAATGAGAATGATCCAAATTATCTCATTTTGCCTGTGCCCCTCCACTGAGGGCTACCACCACTCTATTTGGTGGTAGCAAGAAGCCCAGCATTCCCCATGCACTTTGCATGTGCTGTTCCAGTGTAATTCTTGGCGAGAATGAAGAAGTGGAGAGAAATAGGATACAGATAATTGCTCCGGGGAGGTAGAAGTTAGGAAAAAAAGGATGTGGCCCTTGAAAAAAACAGATTTTCTTCCTCTTCCTTTTCACAAAATAACTTCATTGAAATTCAGCAGATATAAATATTACTTTCAAAGGACTAAAACTGACATTATTTCATGAAGACTGCTTCCAGTGTAATAAGCTTTGGTCAGATCTCGGCCACACAGGCTGTCCAGAGCTAGATTCTAAAGGCAAACCTAGCAGAGCACTGAGTTCATACGGCAACTCGAGGATCACCATGAGAAAAGCCTAGGATTTGCTTCTAGATTTTCGTGTAACTGTGGGAAATGCCTTAGTGTTAGGGTGGGATGTTTCTGTTTGTACATGCTGCTTAGAAAAGTGTTTCTCCTGAGGTGTTCTCATACTGCTGCAGCATGAGTGATGAGGAACGACCCTCTGTCACATTAGTCTTCGGAGAGCTGAGGAAGGGCTTCTTAGCAGCTACAAAACTCCAGCAGAAACTGAAGTAAAATCTGCTTTGTTCCAGGCCTTTCACGATCCAGCTGTCCTTACAGGCCAGACTCCTTCTCTGCAGTGTCTCCTTCATATGTGTGTGTCTTTGTTCCATAGTTCATGTTCTTTTGCAATAGCGTTTTTAGATTTAGACTGATGTGCAATCTTTTCTAATCATGTTACATATATTTATACAGATTCTTAGACTGGAAGTTATTTTGGCTTGCTCTCCAATTGTCTCTTTAAACAGCAGAGCCATGTGAATTTATATTTGCTAGATGCCTGCAAAAATACTTTTCTAGTGTCTCTCCTCCATTTGGAGTGGAACTGCAGCTCGTGACATTTTTGGCTTTAGTCTGACTCATGGAGAAGCATTGCCTCAGAGAAGGCACGTGGATTTTCTTTTCACCCTGTGGTTGGCTGAGCACAGCACACGTGAGCGAGGGGTCAGTGCTCCTCTTCTGAGACAGTTTTTGCATCATTTCTCAGGGGGAAAATAATCATTGTTTAGAGCTTCTTGATTTTGTGGAGGATGATAAAGAGGGAAAAAATAATTTTCTTGCAACCCTTGTGTGTATCTGGCATACCAGATTTGTTGGGAGCCATTTGAGAAGTTTTATAAGATTTGTCTGAAGTAATGACATCCAGGTTTACAAAGAGGGAAAATCTGAATGCCAGAAGCATAATTGCCATGTCAGAACTGGGTTTGTCTCCAAGGGGAATCAGTAAACTGCCCAAGTTCTTCTGATGGAGGGGAGCTCTTTTTAAGGACCTCTCAAGGTCCTTTTCATGGATCAATATCACCTGTGCCACCTCGCACATCACAGGGGATACGTTTCCTGGGGAGCCTGGGATCAGGCACTCTGGAAGGCAGAAGGCAGCCTCCAGTTCACATAGAAAGGTGGCAAATAGAGATGGTGGGAAATTTCCTTAAATCTTAGGAACCAGGGTAGATATCTGAAAAAACCCCATCTATTCCATCTTGCCATTAATTAGGAGAGACTGTGAGAAAGGCAAAGGGAGGAAGGGAGGAAGGTTTTACTGCAGCTGAGGTAAGTGGAGGAGGTGGGAGGCATTTGGACGAGGGGACAGCAATGGGTAGAAGTGCACAATGTCTCAGGCTGCGTTTAGGGGACAGGCCCAGCTTTCCAATGAGGAAAGAGAAAGCAAGCCCACACTTCACCCTCACTTAATGAGGGATATTTAGAAGGGGAAAGTGTGAAGGATTTTATCTGGGTTCCATCCTGGGGAGGAAAGTACTTCATTGTTCCAGGCAATGCAAGTGAACCTAAGGGATTAGGTTTCCCTTCTTCAACCCCCATTTACTGGGAACAACTTCTGTTTTGGTTCACAGAGTTTAATTTTTAAGAGGAAACGTATTTCCCTTGGGCCATACCAAGCTTCCCTTGGTAACTACAGAGCTTATGTTGCATCCTGTTTCTGCAAACCCAATTAAGTCAAATTTGGCTTTTTCCTTTGAAACAGAATGGATTTGTTGCAGTGACAAATTTGATTGCCACTGATATTCTGGACCTTGGAATGGATGCTTTACAATACCAGACATTTATTCATTAAATAATTGAACGAAAAAGAAAATGTCAGTGCCATTTTTAAACTTAGGGCCTAAGCTGAAGTTCTGCTCTCACATGTGGATGTTCATGGGAGTGCCAGAGACAAGGCTGAACCAAAATACACAGATGGCCATTTGACAGTAACCCTCTTATTTACAGTCCTACACTACCAGCACTTTTGGGAAAAAAGTCATCTATAAGACAAAGAAGAGTAGCAGAGGTGCTGCTTTGGGTCTTCTCTTATCCATTAACCAGTTCAGGGCTGCAGGGACAACTTGGAGTATCCTAGGGAACAGTAATAAGATTCAATCTATCTATCAAGGCATTTTTATTTATTTAGCATTAATAAGGTTCTGATTCCGATGTTGAATTTTTAAGGACAAAGCGTGCTCTTCTAGCAGTGAAGATCACCTGTAGTGAAGGATTAGCTCACTTGGTGCATTCTGTTCCTTAATAACACTAAGGTTTTTGTGAACTGCAGTGTAACATTTGACCTCTGCCTGCTTTGCACTAGGGACACTCTGCTCGCTCACCATTGAGAAGGCCATGCCTGAGGATGGGGGCCAATACAAGTGCATAGCCGAGAACGCAGCAGGAAAAGCTGAATGTGCTTGCAAAGTGGTGGTAGAAGGTAAGTACTGTGCTGGATACAGGAAAACCCTTCTCTAGAACTCCCTCCTTCCCTCCCTTATTTCCCAATAACAGCCTTTAGGAACCACTTACACACACACACACAAAAAGAACTCTGCCTCCTTCACTTCTGCACTTTTTGGTCAATGGATAATTCTATGTCTGCCATAAAGGGGCATGAGCAGAGGGACAGTACAGCACCAAGGGCTCTGGTTGCTCTGGAGATTAATCTGTGTTCTCCTGCTGTCAACTGTATTGCTACAGGGTTTTTAGAGCAGTCAGCTGAACCTGTAAGATTTGTTTCTGACCTGAATGCACCCTTTGAGAGCATGTAAGAATTCAGTGTGTGAGCCTGGGTGTCAGTCTGCCTCAGGACTGTGTAGGGCACATTTCTCAGCCTAGAACTTTACAATTCTTTGCATTCACTGATGTTTAATCATTTGGTTTTCTAGTGGAAGTGAGCAAAAATAAACAAATTAGCAGCTCAACCAGCCCTGTATGCCAGTCTTAGAACACGGATAATTTATTGACTGAGGTACTCATTTTCAGCCTCGGTCATGCTCTTGCCAAAAAGTCTTGGCTTTGGGCAAGTGTTTTATTGTGAGGTTGAGCGAGACACAGACTTATAAAACTGCCATGGAATTTAAGTTATTTAAGGGGCTTTAAGTAACCAAATGTGCTTCTTACCAGCTCACCTGCTGGTGAGCTCATCCTTGAATACCTTTGAGACTTTCCATTGTGACTAAAAAGAACACAAATATAAACAGTGAGTGTGTTGCAGATGTGGTAGTTGGGGCAGGAGGTCTAGAAGAGAAAACTATTATTTGTTTTCCAAATGTTGCATGACCCAAGGTAAGAATATGATCCCATAACTCCTTGTCAAAGATCAGTCTTCATGTAGCTGCAAAAGGAATTAATTATATTTAAAACTACAATTAATTATGTTGGTTGCTGTAGTGGCAACTACTGTGGTACTACTGCCACATCATAATCTGTATTTGATAAGCTATTGTTTATTGATTATATTTCTGTAATTTAAAGTAATAAATTTTACCAGCACCAGAAGTTCATAGAAGACTATCAAGAGGCTTTAAGCAAAATCTCATACCCTGCGACACCTAAACTACCACAGATGCAGTGTTAAAGGATGAGACCATCCAATGCTTAGCATACAGGAGTTCTCTAGAGCTGCCCTAGCATCTTTGAAATGTCTCAGTCACGTGTGTATTTTTCCTTTGTCTTCTGATCTCCTTCAAGTACTTGCTTTCCTTCCTGAAGCCTCCTGCAGCGTATTTCCCCCTTCCAGTCTCCTGCTGGACAGTGCAGGCTCTAGGAGGCTGCAGGTAGACTTTGGCTTGCAAAGTGTTGATCATGGGGGGCTGTCAGCTCGTGGCATAGTCGCTGCCTGATGATATGGGTGACATTACATCAGCTGTCTGGCTCACTGTGGTGGTGGCACCCATGGCATTAGAAGCTCACTGCTCACATAGTGTTGGGCACCAGAGTGACCACGTTCCTTGGCTCCATACTGGCTGCCTCATCTGTCTTTTTCACTCTCTACTGGCATGCTACTGAGAAGAGTTTTTTGAGGAATGGCACCATAGCAAACTCCAGCTATTTAGGAAAGGCGCCATTTGATATCCCGTGTTTATGACTGGCAGAGAGGATGACTGTTAATTTTAAATTAGAGTTGTGGTCTAAAAAAACAACTAAAATCTTCAGTCTGCTTTCAGGATCCCTGATGCTGATTTTTAGACTCGACAAGTAGCCATAATTATCATTATATTCCTTTTGGCTCCATGGACTCCAGTAAGACTGGAGGAATGTGTGACTTCAGTTGCCAAATCCATAGAACCTGAGTGTCTGAACTCAGGTCTCACACAGCCTCCTGCTCTGAATTGTTTGCTAGGAGATTCTGTCTTCCCCTGTTAAATTTTTAGGGATTTTAGTTGAATTTTCATGCTCTGGCACCCAGAAGTAGGTGACTGAAAGAGCTGGTTCCATAACATTTGTGTCATCTTTTCTCTGGTAACCACATTTCAAACTGCTTTCTCACTCACAAATCCTCTGAAAGCTGAATATTTGAAAGCTGTAAATTGATACAGCTGTTGTTGCGATCATAATTGAGATTTGGGATCTTATCAAAGACAAATGTCAGGATCAAGCAATCTTAAAGTGAAGCTTTTTAGGATTTGCATTATAAAATCATAGAATCCTAGAATGGTTTGTGTTGGAAGCGACCTTAAAGATCATTTCATTCCAACCCCCCTGCCGTGGGCAGGGACACCTTCCACTAGATCACGTTGCTTGAAGCCCCATCCAACCTGGCCTTGAACAGCTCCAGGAATAGGACGTCCACAACCTCTTTAGGCAGCCTGTTCCAGGGCCTCACCACCCTCACAGGGAAGAGTTCCTTTCTAGTATCTAACCTAAACCTTTCATCCTTCAGCTCAAAGCCATTCCCCTGTGTCCTGTAACTACAAACCCATGTAAAAAGTCCCTCTCAGCTCTCCTGTAGCCCCTTTAGGTACTGGAGGGGGCTTTCAGGTCTCCCCAGAGCCTTCTCTTCTCTGGGATGAACAGCCCCAAATCTCTCAGCCTATCTTCGTAGGAGAGGTGCTCCAGCCCTCTGATCATGCTCAACCTGGAATAACCTTGCTGAGAAACAGTTGCACCTTCTATTAATGAGTGTCTGTGTCATATGGGAGACACGAGGAAGGAGCTTTACTGTCTCTTAGCTGTCAGTGTAGCCTGCAGAGAGGAGCAGTTTCTGAATATGAGCTGTGCAATTGTGAAAATAATAAAATCCATCAAACTTCAGTCCTGTGGTGTCGCTTCTGCCATTTTTATTTAGGAAAGAACCAACGTGTAACAATGTCTTCTTGGAAACATTCAAACATATGGAGGAAATGTTGCTTTTCAAAATGGATTAATCTGTATAGATTGCATAGACAATGGACTGGAAGAATTGAATGGCAAGGGATCTTTAGGACGAAATGATGTTTCCCTTTTCCATGCACTGCCTAATGCAGTTTCATGCGCATTGTATGTTGTTCGATTCAGCTGAAATAGACCCATCAGCTTGGATGGCCCCTCTTGTCTTGCTGCTTCCTCAGGTTCTCAGTGCAGCTGCTTTTGCAGAGGGCTTCTCCCTCTCTGCTCCCTCTTCCTTTCAGAATGTGACATTCTCCTGCAAATCTGTGCAGAAAATCTCTCTTAAAAACCTAAAGGACAGCAATTTCCTCTAACTTTGCAGCAAGATCCAAACCAAACATTTTATTAGACGGCTTTTTCATTATTACTTTTTAAATAGGTTTTGTATTTTATTATTTGTTTTGATTGCAGATGCCTCAAAGACCTCAAAGCCTACTGAGAAGAAGACCAAGAAGCCTAAGACCACACTTCCCCCAGTGCTGCCAACAGAGAGTAAGTGACCTTGATTTGCATTGATTTCTTTTCAGTGGAAACAGAAGAGTACTTTGGGGTTCTGTGGTCATTCCCTTCTGCTTGCAGACATAGTATCAGAAGCTTGTGTTGTTTCTTCAGCCCTTGCACATAAGTCATGTGAAATGAGCTTTTGCCATGTGGGGATTAGAAGTAAGAGCCAAAACTGTGAGTTCAGACCAAGCCCACTCTGCTCTCAGTTTTTCATAATGGTTCAATAAACTTGTGACACCAATTTATTTTTGGCTGCCTCCCAAAGAGCACAGAAATACCCAAGTAGCTTGCCTGAAGTCCTGCTGTGTCCTGTGTAGGCAATGTACAGTCTTACCATTGGTGGGCAAGGCAACTTGACTGACATGTCCTCTACCATAACTGTCCTTTTTGTCCATGACCATGGAGAGTGGTTTGGGGAATTTTGCATCCTTTGTTTTAAACCTAAATGGTTAACTTGCTCATAATGCTTTCTGAAATAACAAGTTAGCTATAACTTCCCATGTTGCGACTCTGCAAACATGCATTTAAGAGGAAACTTTAAATGGTAAAGGCAACACATTAATGTTAGTTTAGAAATTCCTAGTTACCACTATTATTTTCGAAATTAAGTGTCCATGGGATAAAAATATCTCTTAAATCAAAACTGGACTTTGAAAGTTGTTTATCCAAGATGTCCACCATGTGAGTTCCTTAAAAAATGGTTTAATGGAAACATGAAATATTTTATAGAGCTCCCTCAATAAATAAAAAAGAAACTATGATCTGATCTTCCAGCATGAATATTTTCAGCTGCTTTTAGCAGGACTCAATGCAGTTTTGTACTGGTGCATGATCACGGGTAATAATCGTGCTTCAGAAGTTGTCACTTGCATAGATCTATGTAAGGGCTACAGCTATTTCTCAGTTGTTGGCTGATTATTTTAACTCTCCCTCCAGCCACTCCTTTGGGGGTGTGGGAAGGGTCACGCTGACGTGCTCCACCTCTGCACCTGAGCTTCAAATGCTGGAAATCGTAGCCATTAGGAACAACCATTTTGTTCTTGGACATCAATGGAAAAGAAAATTTTAAAGCCAGTTAAATCTCCACAGGATAGTGTTTTGAATAGTGTTTTCTGTGCACACAAACACACACGTTTCCTTTGACCCTCCCAGCAGTGTTATCAATTGCAGCTTTCCCTGGAGAAGGTCTGAGTTGGGAGCTAAGTCTACATATGCAGATGCATGACCTGACCCACATCCTGCTTGTCTTGCTTTTGATTTTAGTGGAAATTGGACATAGGTAGCAAAACAGAAGCTACCTACCCTGGCTGCAGAAATCATGGGGAAAGGCAGGGTAAAATAAAGCGGAATGGTTTTCTTGAGCTTGCTCCATGGCACGTTATGCCAGTGTTTCAAGTCCTTGAACTTCTCATAAGCTCTTTTTTCAAAAAGCCTCTTCCCGGTTGCACAGAAAACATCAAGGTAGCCAGAAGGAATGTTAGGCAACTCAGTGCTTTGGAAGAGTTTTTGGAAAACTTTTGAAAAATATATATATTTAATTTTAAAAGGATTTGGCTGCAGAGATTTCACAGGTGGTTTTTAACATCTCAGTCTCTGAGGACTTTAGGTATTTGTCTGCCTGAAATGAGTGTTTTATTTGCACATTTGTAAGGGGCAAAATATACAAAAGTGATCCAGTCTCAATTTATACTGAAATCTTTATCAGATGTACAGATTGGAAATTTCCTTACCCGAAAGAAAATGGGCTTAAGTCAGATATTTGTGCATCTTTACTGTATTTCTCTTGAAAAGAAGATTAATAGAGAGTGGCTGTCAATTAAGATGTCCCAATCTAATAAGGAGATACATTTTTACTCTGATCTCTTCTAGTCTTTGTTGCCACGTCAAGTCACCAAGAGTTGTAATGGCAAGTAGAGTGTATGGAATTATATTGAAGAAATAGAGAACAAAAATTCCTAATAATGCCATTGAATTTTGAAAAGTGAATTCAGTCACAACAGTATATACTCTCTATGAGGTACAGAAACTATATACTCTGTCATTTTTACAAATACTTTTCAGGGGAAAGGATCTGTATTTTCCACTTTCTGTAAGGAAGTGCAAGTCAAATTTCATGGTTAGCAGCTATGTCAACATTTTCTCTCTTCCAATAAATTATAAGCGATCCTTGGGGGTTTTGCCCTAATAGAAACCTTCAGGAAAGTAATTAGGTTCCTGAAAGCAAAGATCAATCCCTTTCTGTTCGTGGAAAAGAATGAGTGTTGTCAGTATGCTCAGCCATAGAATTTGTCTCACTGTGAGAACAGTTGCTGACCCAGGTCATTTGATTGCTCCTTCTGACAACACTATTTCATTACTGGCAGCTTGGATTTTGTAAGCTATAGGAATCCAATGACAAGTAGAATTTTGGGCATTACTTCTTTTGATATGCTGGATTCTGGTGTAGAATAAGCAGTTATTCTCAGAAGAACATCTACGAAGGCAGCTTTGTATCGCTCAGTGATTAACAATATCTCTGAATGGATGCTTGCAGTGTTTACAGCAGAAAGATTGCTCCCATGGTAGCAAATTAGGAAAATTACCACGTATTTCTTTTTGCTTGCAATTAATGTTCTGTCACCAGAGTTTAGTAATGATTATGCAACTCTCTAATGATAAAAAAGAATAAATAGCAATGTTTCTGAGAATAACAAACAGATGTACCCTTGCATCCGTGTGAAAAAATCCTAAGGAAGAAGGGAGGAAAGGCTCCTCTGGAACTGGTTCATTCTTCACTGACCCTACTGACCTGGGCTTTGTCACTTGTGTCTTTGCTAGGTGGATGTCAAATGTTACTGAGTTAGAATAATAAAGTGTTGTGTTTCTTCTGTGCGGATATAAAAGACTAAAAGGGGCAGTGGAAAATGGGAACCTTTCATTATTTACCATACTGCATACTGTGCTATGCCAGAACAATCAGTGGGTAATGCAAGGGTCTTCCAGTCTGACACAGCCCTGTAGCAGAGACACCGAGCCGAAAATTCTCACCACCCGAACATTTCTCCAGGGAGCTTTGGAAGTGCTGTAAAGGGATTTAGATGCCCGGTTCCCTTTGAAAGTAGAAGTTACTTCAGAATGAGCTTAAAGGGAATTGCTTATTTCAATTACCAAAGCCACTTGCAAAATCTTCAGTGCCTATTAAATAAATGGTTTTTGTCACAACAGACTGCGGAAAAATCAAAGTGCTGCTTGAGATTTTTAAGAGTAAATAAAGATTTCAAGGTTTATAAATAAATATTCTTTTTCCAAAAAATCTATTACTACTCCACAGTTCCAAATATGTTGTTGTGTTCTAATGTGTCTTAAGCTGAGGGCCAAAACAAAAGTAATTAGCCCAAGATCCGGCATGTTCATTTGCAGGTCTTACGATCAGTTCACATGGAATATCGGAAATACTACAGATTTTTTTAACTGACATCCAGTAATTTCCAAAAGCATTTTTTAAAGGCTTTTTTTCAAGATTTGGTGATGAACAAGGCACATTACAGCAGCTGGATGCTATTTTTTAAACTTTCTCATGGCTGAGCCCTGCAACATAACTTTACTATAGTAGGAAGAAACTGTATCCCAATTATTGCTACTGAGAAAAAAAATGGCTTTAGTGCTTTAGAAAATAACCCCCATAAATCTAAGCATTGGATTAAAGTGTTTGGAAAGAAATGCCCAATGTTTTTTTGTAGGGCTGGTTCACAGAGCTACTCTCAGTAAATATTAAGAAATGGCAATTATCACCTGTCATAATCATTGGTGTGAAAACCTAACAGGATATCCTGGGTTCTCTCATCTGAGTCAGAGTTCTTAAACCCACTGCTCTCGTACCCAGACCACATACATTGAAGGGATGACCCAGCACAGAGTTTGGTTGCACAAATGTCTGTTCTTCTATTCAGTAAAAAATAAAGTTACATCAAAGAAAAGAACTTTCTCCGCACGCCCTCAAGTTATTTAGCAGCATTTGGTACCTTGCTGATTTAAATCTTTTATGTCTGCTACTATGTGAAGCATGTAATTCCATGTCAGACACATTTTGGTTAAGTAACTGTATTCTCTTGCTGGTGGTTCTTAATAAAATGTCACCAGTGACACTGCCCAGATCAAATCCTCTGGAGGGCTGCACTGTTGCCTTCCCTGATCTGAATTTGTAACGTTTTTGGTACTTGAATGCAAGGCTGAGCAGTGGCACCTCTGGAACACTGTGCCGTGAAAGCAAATACATTAGACAGGATTCCTTATCATGATAATATTTCCTTTTTTCATAGTAGGGGGAATTCTAAGTGTTAATTACCTTGGAAAAATTATGAGTCGGTGGCCAAGTGATTAACAGCAGTTCTGTCATTTACTCTTCAGTAAACAATCTTGTCAGGGAGCTCAAGTCTGCAAACACCATTTTAAGAAAATGTCATTAAAACATTAAACTTGATGTGTCCAGTTTAGATAATATATAACTAAATCAGTAAACACTTCCAGCTTTCTGTTGATTTCCATTCTAGCAAAGTAATATGAAACATGGCATTGACTAATATAAAATGTCTCAAAATCTTCATGTCAGATTGTTTTGTCCCAAGTAGAAAAACTGCCGCTTTCTAAGTGAAGAACTCAACTGCTGAGGAGGTCACTGATGAGGACAGAGATGTTCTTCTAATTAAGACATAGGAGCACTGGGTAGCAGCTGTGACCTGGTGACTGTGCTGCTGCTGACCTCTGTGGTCCCTGGGACAGCCTGCGATGCTTTGGAGGGTCACTGAGGCTATCCAAGCCAGTTCCCTCCGTTCCATTCATTTTCCAGAAGGCTCATGCTGCTCTGCTCCTGTTGCCAGATCCAGGACATTTTCTGCACAGTGAGTGCAAGTACTTAGCGTGTTGGCACAATACGAATTCCATTGTCAGTGAAGCCCCTGACTGAACCTTTCAAGGGAAATCAATCTTTTTTTCTTCAGAGAAGCTGAAAATTCCTCTTTTAGTATATGTAAATCAAAATGCCATTAGCTATTTTTAAGACCTAAATAGGATTTCTCTGAAACTCTGAATTGTGAAAGGTGCTGCCTTCATTCCTCAGGCTCGTGGCCCAAGGGTGCCCCAAAGCCCAACAGCCAAGGTGGGCTGAAGTCAAAAGGCAATGGTGAGGCTGAAGGTTGGCTGCACCATAGATGAAAAGAAAATTCAGTAACCATATATATAAAGTGAGCAGTGGAGGAACATTAATTTGTTGTCCAAATCCCTTCCCCTGATGCCCAGTTCAGCCCAGTTCTATTTATGCTGGGTATGCATTTTGAACTTCTCCTAAGTCCCTTCACAGCTCTCACTGTACCGACATTTTCTGAGTTAATCTCAGCACAGAACAGTATTTCCCATGTGTATGTCACACAGTCCATCCTACAGATCTGTATGTTGACAGAAGAAGACAGAAATGTTTATTGCCTGTCTCATGCAGAGAAAAAGGAATAGTTTTTGCAACGGGGCCTTGAACTGAAGAGGCACCATGCATCATTAATTTCCAGTTAAGTCACTCACCAGAAATTGCAGATCTGAGGCATGTCACAGAAGCATTGAGCAAAGTTTCTTCTCTATAAAACAGGGACCTAAATCCGTTGGCTTAAATAATGTTCAAAAAGCATATAGCACCTCACTTTTCCCACTGAAACCATTTGGAGCTCTTGGGTGTCCAGATGTATTTTCCTGTGTAATGGACTGGGTAGCAGGAGAGTAACCTAGTACAGATTCCTCTTCCTACACACCTGGGCACAGCTTTCTGGCATCCAATTGTAGATGTTCTTGCAGGACACGAGTAATGTGAAAATTAAATGTATATTTAAGAAACTTACATTGCTGTTGTGCTCCCACCAGAGCTTTTAGTGGAATGCACATGACCTGGGTTGTTTATAAGCTCTGTTTGATACTGGATCTCTTCTGTGCTGCTCAGATTTGCTTTAATTGCAGAAGTTGCTCAAGCACTCTGCTGCTAAACTGCTGTGGAATTGTTTATTCCTCCACCAGAGCTGTTTTCAAATACTGAGTTATATTCAGTGTACCATATCACATTATTGAAGCTAATATATGCTAGCTCTCTCGTGACTGGAATGCAAAAGTGAGTATTTCCTGGGGTTTATTTTTATTTTGAGATGAAGGAGGCTGTATTTTTTTCAATTGAAGGGCAATCTCTGCATCATTTAGAAACTAAATATGGGATGTTGCAACAAAATGACAGTTGTTTTTAATGAAAAGTAAAATAAAAGCCCTTAAAAACTCTTCTGAAGCACACAAACTCAAATAACTGACTTGTACAGAATTTAGTTTTCTGATTTCTGCTTGTCATCAAATTTAATCAGAGTTGCTTTCTGGTTTATTGTGTTTAGATACTTAACAGTTATTTGGAAACAGCATGAGGAATTTGCTCTTTGAGAAGCAACGGAGGAAAATTTTTAAAGCTTCCAGACCTTGATGAAGTTTTCAAGCTACTGGTGTTTGGTGCATTATGGCTGTCATTTTCCTCTCTAGCAATTAGCATAGGTTTTCATGAATTTATGAATAAATTGCTAAGTGTGTGGAGGGGTTTTCTGCGACAATTGTAGCCATCATCTTTCTCCCATTTCATCTTGATTGTGCTAATACCTGTCATAAGCTTTTGTACCATCAACTAAGTCTGTGACAGAAGCAAGGGTAGAACAGAATAAGTCATTGCCTTGACCACAAGGCCGAGTGGTTTATTTTTTCAGCTGTCAGTCATTCCATGCTTTCTGGCACAGCAGGGACTAGTGAAGCTTTACAGACAGCAGTCACCTCTGATTCAGACCCTGATACCTATCCCAGAGGGGTCTAAAGGAGATTCATTTCCATGTGGGACAGAGAGACCTCATAATATCATATCCCATAACGAAGGATTCGAGTGAGGTGGGGAAGAAGGAGCAGACACTTGAATCTTGGTTTTCCATACATTTTCCATAAATATTCTTCTTGCCGTGGTGTCTGACATGTTACAGACATGACTTCTTTTTTCACTTTCTCTTGAACTCTGAAGATGAAATGTGGACATGTTTTGCACAAGGGGAAGGAGTTTCAATGTGTCTGCAGCATTCGGGTGTCATTAGCCCTTCTGCTCTCCTGAGCTGAATGAGGCTGTTCCACGAGCAGACAGAAGCAGGCATAGGTCTGGTTCCTTCTGTTAACCGAGTTAGGTATTAACCGTACTTGTTTACCAGGTGCTGAAATCCATCACTACACAGGACATGCACATAATTTCAGGCATGTCCCTTGGGGAGGACAGTGGGAATTATGGATTGGTTGGAAATACTGTCCCGAGTACTGATGTTTTTTTCAGATCCTGAGAGTTTTACTTCGTGCTTTATGAAAGCAAGTTGTGTAGAGAGCCATTTCAGAGGAGGGCTATACCTATTTTTAGTAAAATTCCAAAAAAGGGAAGCAGAAAAGCAAGACAGAGGCTCTGAACGTATCTGCTCTCACAAATACACCATCAGGGAAAGGAAGAGCACAACCAAATACCCCGCAGCTCACAGCCTGGATGGGATCTCTCCCTTTTTTTACTTTTTGTCCCCCCACTCAAGCACAAGCTCTCTAAGAGGCAAACCTGACTATAAAGTTATGTAAATACCAGCCCCTTAATGTTTATGTTAAGTTGTTTCTAGAAGGCAGATTCATTTAAGGAGGCAATACTAGGCCTTTTTCTTCCAGGCTGGTTTTCAGCTTCAGCCTGTTTCAATGTAAATACCAAGGGAGAGACAAACCATGTTAAAGAAAAAAAAAGAAAAAGAAAAAAAAAGAGAGCAGCAGACGCAGACTTGAACTAACATTTCCAAGAGGCTCAAATATTTTAATGAAAACAGTCATTTGACCTTGTCAGCTTCCAGTGATCTTACTAGATTTTTTCACTGTCTCCAGCAGCTTTTGAAACAAAAGTTGCATTTCCAAAAGATGCCTAAGATGAGCTGCTATTCCTAAGGAAGGTCTATGAACAGTGCAGTGCACACCATTAGCCAGGGGAATCACCTTCCCAGAGACCCATCCTTGTGCTCATCCCCTTCCACCCTGCCCCTGCCTTTCCTTTCTGCTCAGGGCTATTGGTGTCTGCAAAACAGGACATTCAGCCAGACCTTCCAGCAACCCTTCCAATCTGCATGTTTGATGAAGTCCAGTGACAGTCTGTATCTCCTCAGTTAAGTGAATATAATGGCCTGGTGGGTAAAAACTAAAATTTAAACAAATACATTTGTATTTACATGTAAAATGGAGCATCTTAGCTGAATGAAGTGATGAGTTCATGGTCTCTGCTTTGCTGCTCTGAAAATCTTCGTTGAGGTGAGAGTCTTTTAAATTGGCTTAAGCATTGCCCTTGGTTATTCCAGGGCTAGGAAGGTTACTGTGAATTTTTTCCACTTACAGGGTAAATGTAATACCTAGTGGTTCATTATACATCCTGGCACGTATAGGATCATTGTCCTTGTTAATGTGCTGAACTGAATGTCACAGACTGTGGTTGTGAATGAACAAATTATGCTACTGGGATCCCTTCCGTGATGAAGTGAGTGCTTGATAGTAGGCAGAGAGAAATGAGAGGGGCGTCTGAGTGTATGGATGTCTATTCTGTGCATGTTTTGTGCAAAGGCAGATAATTACATTGTCAGGCAGGAGGAAAAAGGCTCTAGAGATGCTAAGAATCAGTGTGAAACGGGAACCTTTGGAGAGTGCGATGACTCCACCAGCACTTTGCTTGTTAACTAAGGTACTGTAGCAAATACACAATGTAGGCCAAGAGGTGAGTGAAAGTCATACTGGATTCAGGAATTTGGTTTTCCTCCTATTTGTCTGCAGTGACGTTACTGAAACAGAGCAGCAGAAAATCTGCAGCCCAAGATGGCACTTGACAAATGGTGCTTTTTCCTTATTGTTGCTTCTTTTTGTTCATATCAGGCTTAGTGGAGTGTGGAAGCAATGAAATTCATGTCATTTAGCTTGGACTAAAAGCCATTGCAGCTCCAAGGAGAAACCCAAAGGCTACTTCATTCTCAGTTTAGAGAAAAGCAAAGAACCTGCTTTTCTCTAAGTACAGCACACACACAAACAAACTGTTTACATGTTTTTAAATTGTATAACTGAGTTACATGGGATTATGCATCTAGTGAGTAACTAATGGATTATTTGCATTAATAGGGATGTTTAAGAGTAGATGATAGACCAGGCTCTACAGCTTTTCCAGATGGCACCCCATAATAAAAGCAGTTTCATGCATGCAATATGACCAGCCTGAAACAGGAGTTTCAGCTCAGAGTGTGGCCATAGAAATTACTTGTTGCTTTTGTTTGTGCAACTTCGGCATGAAAGAGGATGTGGAAAAGTATTTACTGTCACTTAATACAGTGGCCAGGGTATGTCACTGTGCTGGCCCAAAGAGTAGTGGGTCCCTTTAATCAGTTGTGCTCTTTGAGGGCCTCAGTTTAAAGAGGGTGAAGTCCACATGGGAGACCTGGCAGGACAGACACGCAGCTCATGCCCTGGTGGTCCCATGACACCAGGAGAAACACCTCACAAGTTCTCATCGAAACCTGTAAGCAGTTCTGCTGAGCTGATTGACAGTGATCACAGCAAGGCTCCCTTGGGAAACACCCAGCTGTTCTTTTCTGACACCCATAAGCACTGCAGGAATATCCTACCTCTCCATTATTGTGCTGCTGGTTCCTACAAAATCAATAAAGGCAGAGCATGTAAAAGCTAAGCACACTTTGAGAGAAAATTACTATAAAATAAAAGTTTATAAAAAAGAAGTGGCAAAATTTTTCCTGTATTTGCTCTATAGGGAAATATTCTCCACAATGAACTGACTAAACACTGCTGTTGACAGCTAAACTGTTATATATTTTTAAAATCATTTGGTCTTTTCATAACCTGTAGTACTCCACCTACTATGTCCAATTACTCTAAAACTTAAAATCAATCTTTATACCTGCCTGTTGCTTGAGCTGTAGCATTAAACTCCCACAGTGATTTTGCAACTCGTGCCTCCCGAGTTTCATGAGGCATGAGATGATATGTTCTGGGCTATTAGCTCTGATTGCTGCAGCAAAAGGGGTTAAAATAAAAAACCTGGGTTTATTGGCTTGGCAAATTTGGGGGATTTTTTTTTTTTTTTTTGCTGCTCACTGACTTTCTAATTTGAAATAACTTAAGTAAATAAAGAAAGCAATGAACCAAAAAGTTCAAAAGTTGCCAGACTGTTATGGCTGTCACCGGGCACCTGTATATATTCTGCCAGATGGCCAAAAGCACTTAGCACATACTGCTTCCCTTGGAGGCAGCAACATCTTAAAAGCCAGGCTACTTCAATCAAGCTGCCTACTTGAGCTTATATAAGAAAATAGGGAATGTTCTTTCACAGCAGAGGCCATCCTCTGACAAGGATGCTTAGGACAGCAGGCAAAGAGAGAGTGCTCTAAAAGCAATGAGCTCCTCCACTGATGCAATTCAGTGGTTTGAAGGCATCCGAACTGTTACATTTCATGGTGACCACTAGTCCCAACTCCTGTGAGTGTGTCCTTTTGAACCTGTTTATGTTTCTGTATTGTAAAGCATTACCTGTCTGTGAACATAGACTATGCATGTTATATTTAAAAAGGCTTCTTTTGTGCCTGCTGCCTGGTAAATTATTTGTGTGCCCTCTAGTTCCTGTTTTGTGAAAGAGCTAATAGCCATTTTCTACCTGCTTGTCTTCTCTACTGTGTTTCTACTTGTCATTCACCATCTGTAGAACATTGTCTCCTTTATGTGTCCAGATTACAAGTTCTAAGCCATACTTTTGTTGCCACGACCCTTTCCTTTTCTGTGAATATAGCAAAAAGTTGTCCCAGTTCAGGGAAGAGGAGGAGGCAGAGGGGGGATACCAGTATGTACTGTTGGTATTTCACTGTTTCTTTGCTAGCTCACCAGTGGTATGAGAAGCAGTATGTGGTGTTAACTACCCTGGTTTTAACTGAGCACATTGAGTGTTGATTATTCTGGAAATCTGAGGAGAGATTTGGCATGTAATGGATCTTGCCTTCACCCCACAGTTAATTTGCCTTAAGGAATGGAGTATGACAGATCATAGGAGATGTGCAGAAGATTTCTCTGATTCTTTTAAAAGTTTCAGCTTCAACTGTGAATATTCTGATTATCATTCAGGATAATAAAAGTGTTTTCAGAAAGTATCTTTAATTCTTGAGTTTAATATGCTGGAAGAACATACTGTTTTTTAAATGCCAGCAAAGCATTGCTATGGATGTTGTGGTTAATCTGATACCTTACAAAGCTCATCTTTGAATTAACATGGTTTGGTTTTTGGTTTTGTTTTTTTAACCAGGTGAAGCAACAGTGAAGAAGAAACCAGCTCCAAAGACTCCTCCCAAAGCAGGTAATGTGTTGCACGTGACACCCACATTTCCAAGCACACCTGTTTGCCTACTAAATTTGTTTACATGGGATTTAACAGTAAGTCCCTTTTCAAAGTCGTTTATGAGCTTATGCTAAGAATTAAATTATGAGCATCCAAGGAAGTTGCTATCAAATCAGCTATAGCGCGATCCTATGAAATATCAGCAGTAGTGTGTTACTCATGCCCTTTTGTATAGCCACAAGAAGCACAGAATGCCACCTCTGTGTGAGCAGCTACCACAGAGAGGGTGACAGATTCTACTTTTCCTCATCACTGGAATCGTGGTACCCTTTTCATGTGTTTGCAGCCTCCTAGGCAAAGCTATCTTTAAAGCTACATGGAAAGTTCCTCTATGGGAACCTGCTTTCAGTGGCTTAAAACTTTGTCAGACTTTTAAGCTCTCCAAGCTGTTTTCTACACCAGGTGTGTGCAGCAGCTTAGTTTCCTTCAGATATTTTGGAAAAAAAAAACTTTTCAAAGAAAAAGTCTAGAGGAAGGTGGGGGGGGACCCACTTTGGTTTAATCACATTGAAAAGGAAAAGAAAACACTTTTTTCATGCCCAGCAGCCCTGTGCTTTGGAAAGGAATGTTATATTTGGCAGTGAGATCATTTTAATATTAGGGAGCGCCTTTTACCATTTCTGTCAATATGTCCTCAAATCTGCCCCCTTCCCCTCTGGTACACACACAAAAGAATTATTTTATTGTGCTGCTTTTACAAAGCAACAGTACAGGTTTCACCCTGGAGGTGTCTGGCCTGTGATGTTTCTGGCGTCTGTCCCCAGCAGCTACCAGGGGTCTGACACATTCGGCATCACAGCTGAGAGACAGGAAGGAGCACTATTAGCAGAAGAGGTGTTCTGCCATCTCTTGATACTCAGGCAGTGAGAGGGAAGAGGAGGAGGAATGTCTGATTCAGAAATAGAGGAGCACGAATGGGACTGCAAGGTTTAAAAGAAGCACTGTAATACACAAAGTAAAAGACCCATCGTTGCTCTTGGAAAAATTCAGTGTGATGGAGAAAGACACCAATTTCCTTCCTTGTCTCTCATGGTGTTCCTGTCCCGTGTAACATTTATCTGGCTACTGAAACTAGAATCTTCATTGGAAGATCCTGTATTTTAAATTTTCCAAATGCTGATGATGACATCAGGGAGCAGATTTGCAGACCCAGCACATGAAAATTGATAAGAAGTTAGCTGGAGCCTTTCTTCAAAAGTACAAAGGGCAAAAGAAAGAAAGTTTTTCTGAAAAAAAAATTTAAAAATTCACAAGCTGTCTATTTGGAACTGGTGGGAGGTCTAAATGGTTTGGTCCTTTGGATGTTGGTACCTTGGTCTGGCATGAGCAAACAGGGTGGATGGATTGTTGTTGCTTCACTCCACTAGAATTAACAATGCCCACAGAATGGTTCCATGCAAACAACAGGTTAATCTGGCTTTCAAATGCTGCTCTGAAACAGCTGAGCTGAGGGATGCATGTGTTTCGAATTTTCAGAAAGATGAAAGTGTAGACACCTAAAAAGAGACGATTTTATTTTTCCCATCAGCTGCTCCTCCTCAGATTACTCAGTTCCCAGAAGACAGAAAAGTCCGTGCAGGTGAATCAGTGGAGCTGTTTGCCAAGGTGGTAGGAACAGCGCCCATAACTTGCACCTGGATGAAATTCCGTAAGGAGGTAAAGTGTTTTCTGGTTTGTTTTAACAATCATTGCAAAGCAGAGCTGGAAAGGGACACCAATGACCAACCCCATTTGTCCATGTCCCTTCCTGAGGAACTGGCAGAGTCTGAGTCATTCCTCAGAGATGTTTTCCTCACCTCTGCTGAAAACCTTCCACTGATGAAGCTTTCACAACCTTCATTAGCAAATTACTGCAGTGCTTAAATATCCATAGTGGTAACATTCATTTCCTGGTGCCAACCCCAAATTTTTCTTGGTACAGTTTAAAGCCTTTGCTGCCTGTTCCCTCCTATAACAAATGACCATTTCTTTGGGAAAAGTCTTAGACCACGTAGTTGAAGGATAGGTGTTGGGAAAGATATAGGTATCTGAAAAGTATCTGTCAAAGGAAACATTTCTCACCTCCAGAAGTGGCTTCTTCATTGATGCTGAGCCTGAAATTCTGTCAGAGGGGCAAAATGCCACATAAAAAGCTTGAGCGAGTTTTATTACAACACAAATGTCACCATACAAGGCACAAGAGCAATCCATGCCATGAGTGCCCTCACCCCCCCCAAGTTTAAAGTTCCTTCTAGTTGAATTAATATCTTTAAACTGTATTAGAAGTGTCCATAAGGGCAGTTTCTAAAGAGAATTGTTTTAATGAAGGAACTTCGAATCAAACCCCTTTAAATGAAATAATCTAATACGCAAGTTCAGACTGGAAGATGAAGTGTCATGTTAGGACAGAGCAAGTATAAATATGTACTGTAGCTGCTGTTCTGTTTACTTCCTTCTGAACTTGCTATGCACTCTATAGAACATAAATAAAAACATCTCCTCCTAGAAGCAAGTTTAGACTCTAAATCCAGATGTGTCAGCATTTAATTGAAAGAATTCAAAACAGTTTGCTAGTGCAAAGGATATTCCAGAGGCCATCCTTGATAACTCCAAATAACCTCTTACTTTAGGGAAAAAGTGTTTTTTTTTTTTTCCTGAACTCCTATATTTTCTTAAAATTCTTTAGCTTCAAGAGTGGAGTTAACGACTCCTTTCCACAAAAACGTAGGTCTCAGAAGCTCCAGTGACATTCAGTGTTTGGTTTTCCTAAGCTCTGTCTTAACATTTAGGTAAAATGAACCCCTCAAAAGTAAGTTTCTGGTCTGTGCAGAATTCTGAGTTCACTGTTGAATACAATAATCTTATTTACACTGATTTGAAGGCTGTTTTTTATATACAAGATCTAATGCCCATATTATCAGATCCATAATCTGTGATTGATATATTTTTCCTTTGTAAAATGCTATTTTTACCATCTTTTTACTTTCTTTTTAGTTATTCACTATGAGACAAAGTATTGCAAAATCATACACTAAAATTGCATAAAAAATGTTATGTGTTGTTATGCCAAATGAGATAGCAAAGACAAAAAGCTTCAGGAAGGTTACTAAACACTGTAGGAGGACAAGTGAGGGCACCAGTCTCATTTATTAATTTAAAAGGGGGGCCAGTTACTATGCCCTGCGCTGCACCAGTATTTTGTTTATTTTTCACTTACACTCCACCACATATTGTTTTATGCTTGGATTTCTTCCCCTTCTATAAATGTCATTGATTTCAGCTCTGTTCCATTCCCCCTCCTAAAAGTGAAAATCAGCCAAGTGTTTCAGCAGTGTGCTGGGGGTTATTCTTAGCCATCGTTTGAGCAGATCCAGTAAGTGGTGAGTTGTGATTTCAGCCCTGCCACTGCTGCAGCGTGCACAGGACCTTGTCCTCCCCATGTTCCTTCCTCACATTCCCTCAGGTGCAAGAGAGCCACTCACAGGTATATTCCAGGCAAATATCTTCTGCTTGAAGAAAGGGAATGTCCCAGATGTATAACCCATACCGTTGTATGTGATGGTAGTGTAGTGGAAGGATGCTGGAACTGTGCTCAGCTAAAGAGGGGAAAGCCTTTCAAAGCCAGGGAACACAGGGATCCGGCTTCGTGTTCCCCACAAGCCACTGAGCATCCTTCCAGGGCTTTCTCTGAATAATGCAGATCTAGTTCTACTATTACCCTTTGACTGGTTCTAATGAAACAAAACAGCAGTTTGGAATCTCAGAAGTATGGGGGCAGAGCAGAGCAACTTTCCGGATCATTTAAACTGTAATCCTACATAATCCCATTTGCTAACTTTCTATTGGAGTTACTGTAGGAGATTCTTTCTGAGGTTACTTTTGGGCATAGAGCAGTGCACGTGTTCTATCTTGATTGAGGAACAAGCAGGGAAAGTCCTGCTCTTAAACTTCTAATTTCTTATTCTCTGGATATATGGGACAAGATAAGGCAAATTAAATAGCCTTCATTTTTAATGAAATTCTGAGAATGACTTGGAAGAGTCACTTATCTAAGAAGGAAGTGGTGGGAGGAAGAAGGGCATTGACATTATGTTGTCTGTTTCATAAGAACACGGTGTACAGCTTCTATAATTGCAGTGTAGCATTATGAGCTTTTTTAATAATCTGTCATGTCTCAAGCTAATGCTGATTAAAATCTAAGTCACCTTGGCCATTTATGCTATGATCACTTTGTTTCAATTAAAAACTAGTTCACAATATGCTTTTGGTATTCAGCAGAGATTTTCATTTCTGCTTCTAAAGACAATAAAAACGCCATAGGGAAGCTCAGTCTGCTCTCTGAATGTCTCTCTGCACAGCTGTAGCATTACATCTCCATTTCTGTCAGCATCATCTTTACTTGTTCAAACCCAAGAAACTGTCAGCCTGCGTTATGTGGAAGTACAGAACAAGGCTGGTGAAGACAAGAGGGCAAAAGTCCCAGCTGTGCATGATTTGCACTCTGGGCCTCTATAAGAGCAAATGAACTCGGGCTGAACTCTTGGCCCACTGTGGTTTCTGTGAGATACGTGAGACCAAACTTTGATCTTTTGACAATTTTTGACAATTACACACTTTCGCTTCAACTGAAAGTTGGCACTTTCAGCTTGTCAGAGAAGGTAGAAAGTGAAACTCCTGGTCCTTAGCGGGGTCCCAGAAACACCAGTGCTCCCTGTTGCCTTTGCAGGACTGGAGTCAGTATATGTTCCACTGCATTTCTAGATGCTTTGTGTTGATTTCGTGGTTTACCAGCTGCACATATTCACTTCTGTAATAGAGTTATCTTCAGATAATGCTCAACATGATAACAGAGTATTGTGATTTGAGCTTTTTCAGATATGAAGAAATTTATCCCTTTTTTATTTTATTTGGCAGATTAAAGAAAATGAATATATTAAAATTGAGAATGATGAAAACGGCAGCAAGCTAACAATATCATCAACAAAGCAGGAACACTGTGGATGTTACACCTTAGTTGCAGAGAACAAACTTGGCAGCAGACAAGCACAAGTCAACCTTACAGTTGTTGGTAAGTCCATAATAATGTTTGATATATATTCTCATTCTTTAGACTTCAATTGCATATAATGATGTGCAACAAATTAAATTAAATAATCAGATAGGTTAAGAAGACTGAAATAAAAAACTATACTAAAAAAGTATCTGGACTGGGTAGTAACATTGTAATAAGGACTATATGCAAGTTCATTAGGGCTATACTGTGCTTATTTTGAAAAATTACTAATTTCAGATGAGGATACAAAATAGCTCAGACTTAAAAAAAAAATAAAAACCCACCCACTAGATAAAAACAGCTCCTGTCCCCATTTTTTGTTTCATACCACTTGTTTTTCCCATTTAATATTTGCAGCATCCAGATATTTGATAGACTGCAAATTTTAAAACTGTTAGTCCAGGAAGGATTGAGGTAGTTTCTCTTGGCCTCTAAAACATCCTGTTGCTTGGAGAAGGGAGATTTTGGCCTTTTAATTGAAATTCCTACCATTGCCTACTGTTTTACAGTGACAGCAGTGAACAAAGGTACTCTGGTTTGAATACAGAGCCCTTCATATGTGGGCTTTTACACACATAACTTAAAGCTTCAGACAGCTTTGTGGGTTGGCACTTCCAGGCTGTCAGGTTTGTTGCAGCAGGCAGGACAGCTGCACATCAGTGTAGACTGCAGTATGTTTGCAGCTAAACCTGTGGCCAGGTCCTAGACCAGCCAGCTTGAGCATCAGCCAAAATCTAGAGCAGTGGCATCTAGCTCTGACAGGGCTAACAAACTCACCCTGGTGTGGATGCACAGCAAAGAGTTTCCAGGGAAATCTAGGGAAGTTCTGCAAGCAAAGATGGTGATTTGGCTAAAACCTTAGTCTGTGGAATGAGTCTGTTCCTGGGCTCTGTTCCCTGTGCCCTGCAGGGGGTTATGGCATAAGGTGGGGCAGAGCTCCCCAGGTAGCTGGATGAATTCTAGTTCAACCAGCAAGGCTGCATCCCAGTCACACCCTTGTAACTGCATTGGCTCTGCCATCCTGACAGCCACAGGGGCTGTGAGCAGAGGAAAACACATGGGTATAAGGCCAAAGATGAGCATCTGACTCTAGTGAAATCAGAGGCAAAATACCTTTAACCCAAGCTGGACTGAAAATTTCATTCCAGAAATCCAGTGAATAACATGCAAAGTTTAATAGTAGAATCCCCCTTTCAAGGACAAGATGCACTGCTACAGAGTGAACGTCCCCCAGTTGCATACATATTGTCAGTACAGGCCTCCTGATTACTGAAATGAATTTCTTTCAGCCCCTCTGTGGCTTAAAAGATAACTGAATGAATGGGTATAAATATCAAGCAGATTCCAGCAACATGCCAGAGAGTTCAAGAATAGGAGAAAATAGAATCAGTAATTTTCGCATGATGCATAGATAAATGGTACCACCCCTTCCAACAGTGGGCTCTGCAGGTCAGAAGTATGGCTGGGTGAAAAATGAACACCAGGAAAAGCTGGTCCTTGAATAATCATCATATGCATTGGTTTGGGTACAGCTTTTGGCTCCAAAGCCCCAACACAGCTGATGCGCAGCTAGAAGAATGGCAGGAGATTAAATGCTCTTTCCATTTCCCTTCTTTCACTCTTTCCTCGGCAATTGCTGCAGGCTGCTGACTGCAGCAGGTTATGGGGCAAGATGGATTATTTTAGCTGAACTAGGCTGACAATCCCTGTTATCTTGTCACTGTGTGAGCCTTGACTCACTATTATATAAGTCACTGTTTTATGTCCTTTGGAGTTCATTGGTTGGAAACTCTTTGCATTCTATAACCTTATAAAGCTACATCTCAGCCTTCTGCTTTGCTCTTCCCTAAGAAATGTGCCAGAGAGCAGTGGGATTCCCAGAGATGCTTTTGGGAGAGTTGGGTGAATAATCCTTATAATGTGCAGGAGTTTGCCATGTGTTTTGGCTGATGACAAGCTGTCTGTTTCCAGCTAAAAAGAATAAATTCTCTCTTGTAAAGTTGCCAAGCTCCTCAGTGAGACATCTCGCTGATGTCAGCACTGCCGAAGGCATGACAAGGCCTCAAGACTCCTAATTTTGTTACACGTGCACTTTAAGGCCAGACTTTTCCATCTGGGTACTCAAAAACATGGGAAAAGGGAGCGAAAATGTCCTACTTCTAGGAAGTGTGTTCAAATACCACTACTGAGATAAAATCCTTCATGCTGTTTGCACTTTTAAAGGTGTTAAATGTTCATGAAAGTTGGAAGGTACTTTTCTCCAAAGCCTGCCAATCAAAATAGAGAAGACATGTTTCTCTGAATATGCAAAACCTAGACTTCTGACTCTACCAAAGCTCATCCTTAGTCCTAAATTCCTGCCTGTCCGTTCTTTCCAATCCATCCGAAGTACTGGGAAGAAACTTGCCCTCTGTGCCCTGACCCCACATTCATAACAAACACTTGTGGAGAAAGTCCTGGTGCTAAAGATCAGCTCTGTCTGCCTCAGCTATTTATAATAAGGCTCTAAACTCTGTGTGAGCTGCCTCCCTGCAAGTTCAGTGGTACAAGGCACATCCACGTGTGTGCTGTGTGCTCAAAACGCTGCTGCCTGACCACAGTCCACAACCGAGCCTTGAACCTATTGAGGGAAACTCCAAATCCAGAACATCTGCTTCCTGGAGGAGTGTGTCTGAGCTGGCCCAGTGCTGTGTTTCTCAAAGGGCTAGCTAACAGGCTTGGCTGTTCTGAATTTTGGCAAATCAAAGACATTTGTTAGATTATAAAATGAAATAAGTGTGTTTGTAAAGAGGTATTTCTTTTATTATTACCTCTTACAACCATGTAGGATGCAAAGTCTTCATGCTGAGGGACAAGCTTCTCACGTGAAAGACTCCAATAAGCATTTCTCAAATTAAATTTGGACTGTAACACATGCCAGGGAACAGGTTGCCCAGAAAAGTTGTGCGGTCTCCATCCCTGGAGGTATTCAAGTTCAGACTGGATAAGCATCTGAACAATCTGGTCTGACCTTAGAGCTGATCCTGCTTTGAGCAGAAGGTCTAAAGACCTTCCTGAGGATATTTAAGACCATCCCGGATCTTGGTTTTATACCTGCAGTTGTCAAACACCTTTCTTCACAAAAAAATAACATTATTGACTTAGCCTCCAACTAGAGGACAAAGAACTGAGCTTATTTGCCAGGATTCAAAACAGAAATGGTCCTGCTGTGATTTAAACCCTGAGTCCTAGACTGTAAACTCTATCTGGGTAAAATTTATAATAATTATTTTTGATAATGATTTTTAGGGAAACCAAGATACCCTGCACTCCTTTTAACTTGGCACCTAAAGTCTTAAATATAACTTAAATATAACTGTCAGACTCAGACTCCAACTACAATCTTAAACGAACTGCGCAGGGCTTCACTTGGAGCATAAGAGTAGTATATGATTTGATGCAGTTTGGGCCATGGAAAAAGATGCTCTTAAAAGAAACTCAACTTTATTCTAAGGAATATTTTTCATTTTCCGTTTTAATGGATATCAATGCACTAAGTGTCCATTACTAAGTGTCAGCCTCCAGTGTGAGATGTTCACAGTCCACACACCAAAACCACTGATACGTAGACAAGTTAGAGGAGACTTTCTCACTGATGGCGTGGTGATGAGCACACAGTGCTCAGACACAAGGACTGAGCCTGGAGTTTTACACTGATTCATTGTGCAACTTTGTCTGTATAAGCACTAATAATACTGGGAGACCTGTAGTACAAGCGAGATATCCAAGTTAAGCAACATCTTCTTTTGAAGGATTGACTAGTCCCAAAATGTGCATGTTGAGCTCTTCTCTATTGTTATGATTAGCTCTCTTAAATAAGCAATTTCCTTGCTGAGTGATCTCTCAAGGGAGATTTTGTAACATGTTTCTGTTTCGAGATACAAAGGGCCTGATGTGAGATTGGGCTAATGATTTACAGCTGACACTGTGTCAGATTGAAGGGGACTTGCGTTGCCAAAGCTGTTAAATGAGCCATTGATGAGCTTAGTGCAAGATCGGAATGATTTAGGCAAGGTAAAGCCCTCACTCTACAGTGACAGCAAGGAATATTAATTCCTTTCATGCCATTTATTGGATGTATATGGATATATTTATCAAATCTATGGTTCTGGACATTTTAGCTATGTAATAGACCCCAATCTGTCACCACTTTTGGAAAGGGAGCGTGGTTTTTATACTGGCTAAAGCTGGATACTATGACAGTCAGAAAAAAAGAACTCAGTATTCAACAAGGATATCTGGCAGGGAAGAAGTAATCTGTTCTGCAGCTATGCCACAAACTTCTTCATGCTTTTGGGCATGCTTTTTCCATGCCTAATATACAAGGGATTTCTGATGATCAGTGTTTGGTGAATACTTTTTGTGTGAGTGCCTGAGAAATCTGTCTCAGTGCTCACCGCTCCGCCTGAGTGGAGCCAGCAGTGGTCAGGAACTGTGTTCCCTCTCTGGAAAAGTAAGTGCAGACATCTGCGAGGCAAATAGTAAGTGGAACAATCATAGACACTTGACAGAGAATATTGCAGTTCAGAAGTGCTAAAATGAATACTTCTGAAGCGTCTTCCTTTGAGAAGTATGGAATTATAACTTGCAGTATCCATGTGATTCCCTGTTTACACTCTGGTCAAGAATGCGGTGAATTTCCTAAGATATGTGGGTGGACTCCATCTCTAACCTTTAACCTTTTAAATTTCTCTGGATTGCTGGAGGATTTTTGTCGCCGGTTTTATGGGTAAAGGGTAAATAGACTGGTGGTTAAGGAAGAGATGTCTTATGTTGCTGCTGTTGTAGTTCAACAGTAACCTCCACTGTCAGCCTCCACGCTAATTCTTGGTGGCAAAACTCTGCAGCAGTATCAAAACTATATTTTTGCAGCAAGGTAACAATGTGTAGGGGAAAACCACCTTATGTTGCCCTATGCATCAGTGCTGGTAAACTAATCCAAGTTTATTCCTTGAATGGCCATCTAGTTCCGATGTCAGTTGTGTTAGGAGCGGTTTCAGTAGAACTCCCTGCAGTTACTTTTTCCTGATACCTGCCTTCACCTTTTTTTCTGACGAAGACAAGGAAATATCATGACTACTTCTCACAACAGAATTCCTGTATTTTACCTGCTGTTAAATACTAGGATTGTCTTAGTTACTAAAAAATTATTCATCACAACTCCTGCACATGAACATAGGGTTCCTAGGACCCAAACTCACTCCAGCAGAAACTAATCCGCTGGGGAAACTCCTAAAGTTTATTCTGCCTTTCAGTGGACAGGTATGGCAGCTCTAACTCAATCAATTATCAAACCAGATACCGAACGTGTAGCACATGAGTAATCCGAACAGCTTGTTGATTCAGGCACAGGAGCAGATGGTTTAGAAAAAGGCTCCTGAGAATGCATTATATATTTGTTTGTTCCATTAGGCCTGTGGCAGAAGGAGATGTTCTTGTGCTGAGGGCATTTGCGTGGGAGTGGTGAGCTCTGGTTTCACGCCCAGCTCAGTTCTCCTGGGTGCCCTTGAGCGAGGTCATTTTGCTCTTTTGTGCCTCAGTTACCCCCCGGCACAAAGCGATGCTCTGGGCCACCAGGGGCAATGCGGTGAGAGCAGTCCACAGTGGGTATTGCAAGTGAGTCTCAGACTCAGGGCTAATGAGCCTTGACCACGGTGTGCCCCGCTCTGCCAGGGAGGCTGTTTCATTAGGAGAAAATTTCTGTTCGTGGCGGTTTCTCTTGTGTTGTTTTGCAGGAGAACACAGGCATTTTCTGGTTTAATTTTATCCTGAACCTGTAGTACACTGACATGCAGAAGGGTGGTAATGCTTGTTACAGGGTGTTAAGGGGTAATAATATCTCTACTCGTAGCACTCCTCTCCCTTGGAAAAAGAGCTGCAGGGCATAGTTTTCCAAGGAAAGCAGCAAGGTCTGCCATGACCCCGAGCCCTGTCAGCGATAATACCGAGTTCAGTTATGACCTTTTATGGTTTCGCTTTTCTCCTGCTGATGGATTTCAAATGAAAGCTTTGCCAGTGCTGGCGGCATGGACAGTGTTCAACTGGCTTTTGCAGCATATTAAATACCTTCTCTGGCTAAACAGCTTGTGGAATGGAATTAAATTGTTTCTTTCTGTCTGTTCTTTATCTGGCAGACAAATATCACAATAGCTAATAATAGTATTATACAGTAATATGATAACTGAATTTAGAAAGAAAACAAACCAATTTTGAGAACAGATAAAGAAAACTACTTTGGAGACGCTGCTTCAGTGCTGTATCTGTTCGTAAAAGAAAATTTGAAAAACTTTTCAGAGGCTGTGGTTTTACTGTTCCCAGTTTTTGGAGGCTTTTTGCTGGAACAACACCGCTGCTTAAAAGCCAGGGCCCTTCAAGCTCTTAATGCACAGCAAACCCTATCATCTCACTTTGGCTCAGCCTGACCCTCACATCAAGTAGCAGAACAATTTCCATTTCCCTGCACTCAGATAAGGAGATTGCTGCCTTTTTTGGTCTCTTGGAATGGTTCTTGTGTTCTGAGGGCTCTGTAAACTAACCACATGGAGAAGGCAGTGAGGTCTAGATGGCACAGTTTCATGTTATGTGGGTGTCCTGGATGAGCTGTGGGTTTGCCTCCTATGCAGAAAGAAAGAAAATCCCATTCCTTATCAGAAGGAATTTTGAGTTATACACCACTGAAAAAAAAGGCAAGGACAGCAAGTCAAATTTGTCTGATAAATAGCAATGATTTAAAGGCTGAGCATGCTTATGCTTCTCAGAGTGCACCAATACAAATTAATTAAAGGTTACTCTGGGCTGTATATCAAAACCTGTTTACCAAAGTATTTCCAAGAATTTGTCTGAGGAAGGAGTGCAGCTGAATTCAATTTGGGAGTAAATAACAAGTGTGTGTTTCGATCCTGGTAAGGTCTTAAAAGTGGCTTATACATTCCATGTGAGGCCAGCTCCTGACCTTATCATCTGCCCTAAGGAACACAAGAGTGAACTGGAATCTGCCCTCCTTGCTCTGGGGTAGTGGTATTGTGTGCCTCCCTTTGTTGAGAAGTAGGGGTTTTTAATCTGTGCCTAGTTTGCTGGAGCATAAAGGGAAGAAAGCACCTCCTTCACGTCACCCCCACTCCCCTCTTCCCCCTCTCTGCATGGTTTGTGGCACACAGGGGTTGTGCTGCTGTCTCCTCTGGGCCACTCCTGTCAGTGACTTAATGCAGCCTCTGTGCTGCTGTGCAGAACAGTCCCTGAGTGAGGCCTGAGGCCACGTTAGCTGCTTATCCATCTCCTTTGCCTGCCACAAGGCTTTGGAAGCCAGCTCGGGGCAACCCTTCTGATATTCCTAAAGAGATTACATGGGAGGCTTTGTGCTTGAGCCCCCCTTAGCTTTTAGCTGTCCAACCTCCAACTATCTCTTTAGCCTCTGCAGTCATACCATTAGGCAAATGAGGTGGGCAGGCGTCCTAGAAAAAGAGGTGTAAGAACTGTCTGCTGCAAAGGCACTGGGGTTTGTAGGACTCTGACCAAGTTCAACAGGACTGCGTGGATACAGCCAATTTGGCCATGGCAATCTAGGATATCATAATGCTTAGCTAAGTCTTAATTTAGGTCCTATGTGTAAGGGAGCCAAGAGTGGAGTACCCCCAGTTTCATATAGTTAAGACATCTTGTGGTGGTTTTCTTTCGTTGCCCGTAACAGTGAAATTGAAGTTAGAGCTCGGTACTTTACATTAATTCCTTCTCCTACAGAAATGTTCACAAGGAGCAGTGCACTTCAGGATGCTTTCCCTTCCTTCTAGTTCACATGTTGTCTCATAGCTATGCTTTGGTCCAGAAGGTGAAGAACAAAACTGTGGTCCAACAAAGCCCATGTAAAGCCCCCATAATCTAAGCCTAAATATGAAATATGTTTGTGTGTGTCCAAGACTGCACATGAAATGCAGTGAAATGTTGGATATGGGCAGCTCAGGAATATTAATTGTATACTAAGCACTAAAACAGAAGGACAAAATAGAGAACTGTGCTTGTCTTCCACACCCCTCCTCAACCCACGGGATATTTTTATTGGAAGCAGTTAGTTGTGCTGATAGAGACTTCATATTCCAGAAGGGTATGTAGTTTGGCAAAATATTCTAGATTTCAATACAGACATGTGAATACAGGGTAACCTTCAAAATCCCCATAGAATAAACTGTTGAGAAACAAAACAGACACATGGAGAGACCATCTGCAGATTCTCTGAATGTGCAGAGCTGTAGAATACCATCCAGTCTGATATCAAATAATTTTTAAGCATGGTAAAATGGTACATATACATCTGTCATATTAAAAAAGAGCAAGGATTAGGCTTTCACTCCTGTTTATGATCTTCCATAGCAGCTACTACACACTATTTGTGCACTGAACAGATCCGCAAGCAGCAGCACATAGCAGACTTCAAACAAAAACGTGCATCTTTCTGGCTCTATAGAGCCCAGCCAGGGTTGCAGGTTTTCATATTTGCCTACTGGAAGAAAATTATTAGGAAAGTTGAAATATTCCCAAGGCTAGCAGATATTAGTCTAAAGCCATGTAGCATTTCCTTTGCCACTGCTGTCCCCTTGGCCATGAATGTTTTCTCTCCAATGCTCTCTTACCTAAGCCTTGCTTCTGCAAACTGTGCTGGCCAAAGGGATTGCAGTTATCTAGGTGAGCCATGGAAAGAGAGGTCACTAAAAAAACTGTGGCCTAAGCAACTGGTAAATCATGCCCAGAGTTTCATTGGAAGGCAGAAGTGTGTTGAAAGACAGCAAGGAGAGATGTATACAGGAAGCAGGCTACCGTGCCCTGCAAATACTGAAACACGGGCATGCTTTCCTCCTTCAAAATAAAATTCAGTGCAGAGCATTAGAGCAACCTAACACTTTCTTTCTGAACAAACACACACCATCCAGACTGAGCTGTGTGCGCAGAAGATGTCAGAGAACCTGCACTCCTTTGACAGTCATGAAGAGAGGCCTCTGGGAGGTGATGAACTACTGGCTTTTTTGTCCAAGTTGCTCTCAGCAACTGCTGTGCTCTGATTGGATTTAGGATTATACTTAGTCAGGTTCTGTCTGCATCTTGTGATGATGCAGTGAGGGTTATATAGGTGGAGAACAAGACACAGAGATGAATATTCTTCTGCAAAGATTCTGAGAAGGACAGATGCCTGGTTGGGCATCATTCCCAACAAGGTCTGCATGGATAATAAGTTGTAGTGAGAGGATGGCTGTTGCCCCTGTCTGACTAAAATCACACAACCCGTGTGTGCCATGCAACCTGCTCTCTGGTGGCTGCTCTAGTGGGGTACCAGGGTTCTGCTGCTGTAAATGGTGCGAGCATTGAATTCTCACTTCTTGCAGCTCCAAGGAGGCTGGGGCAGGACTGGTGGGGGGAAGTGGGGCACTGCTGTTTGGGCACCAGGAGATCAAGATTCAGTTCTCATCTTTGCTACAATCGCTCTTGCTCGTTGTAAACAAATCGTATAAGTTCTCTGTGATTCAGCTCATTATATCTGCTCTACAGAATCATGCTCATTTGTCCCTTTTCCTCTGCCAGAAAATGAGGTGAGTAAAATGTGACAACTAAGCAGGGCATTCCAGAGGGTAAGGATATCTGGTTTCTTATACGTGTTTAGCAAGAGATGCACTGTATAATGATGACTCCTAGTGGAATGGTGTTTTAAGTGTTGCCAAAATGAATAAAGATAACCTAGATTCTGACAGTCCCTTTTTCTTCCACCTGTGCCTTCTACTGAATGCAGCGTCCATCTCCCTTCCTCCCTCACAGTCTTCTCCCTCACACTTAACAAGTTCTATTTATATATCTTCTAATGTGTTTAAGTTGTGGAGGGAGATGTGTTTTTCATCACAACTGAACTAAAAGGAATTGCAAAAGTTTTTTTCAGAGAAATCACTGGGCAATGAAACTTCCACTCTTCCAAACAGTGAACTGGTATTTAATTGTCAGATTAGACTACTCCAATTTCCCTCTCTATGAGTAAAACTACAGCAGTCAGAGAGAGGTTCCTCTGTCCAAGAACTAAACGCATGTTTGTGACAAGCTGTGGCTATTTCTGTCTGTTCAGTGATTTTCCTAGGAAGGATAATTTGACTATGGAGGAATAACTTACATAGTCTGCCACAGTAAGACTTTGATCAAAGTCCACAACAGTTTTCTCCAGTACTTGGATGTTTTTGTTGCTGAGGAAGTGGGAGTTTTTTGGCTGCTTTGTCAGCTCTGCCTTTGCTAAGGAGAAGGTGGTAATGTCCCTTAGCAGTTTTACTGAGAAAATGGGACAAGATTTTTATCAGTCCGTGTCCAGTGTAACCACTCTTTGTAGGATCTCACACTTTCTGTCTTTTCTGTTTTCATCTTCTCTCATTTATCCGGTCCTTTGATTTCTCATTCAACCTTTGGCCACTAGTTCATCCAGATCAACGTCATCATTATTTTGTAGGTTTTGCTAGATTATTTCTGAGAGGATTATTTCCAAGGAAGATCTTTGTTCCCTTTGAAGTCTTTTGAAGTGCGCAACTTCAACAGTTATTTTCTAAATCAGTTTTTTTTTTCAAAAAGTCGTCATTTTTCTGTCTTAGAAGAACATTCATTTTGATAACTAATCATTAAACTTAATTTTTAAAAAGTTGTATAACTGCAAGGTTTTTGTTTTAGCAGGTGTTTTCATAGGTGGCTGCTCATCTGAACACCAGGTTCTGGTGATATTGGATCTCTTAATGCAAAAAGGACAGCAGGACCAAGCCTCTAACTGAGGAAAAACAGAAGTTGCTATCTTCCTCTTCCTCAACAATTTCTAAAACACATATGAGATTGAAAAAATCCCAATATTTAAATTATGTACTTTAAGTTGAATTCCTTCTCACCAAAAAGTGCACTAGGCTTCCAAAAACTGCGGACAGGTGAAATTTTTCACTGAATTGTTAGCAGACAAAGTTGTCATCCTTCAAGATCTCGTTTTCATGCCAACAAACTGGTTTCAGTATCTCTGCTCCCCGGGTATATTTGGCCGAGTGGGACATTCTGAGGCTCTGAAGGGTTATCCATGGCCCTGTAGTGTGGAAACAGATGAAAGGAGCTGAAGAAAGAGCATTGCAGCGATGGGACTGTTACAGGGATATTCCTGTGAGGAAGATCCCGGGCAGTGGTTTGCGCTGTCGTGGGAGATTGCAGGCATAGCTGTGGCTGGGTTTAGCCTCCACTTTCCCTAACAATGCCCGTGAAGGGCATTAGGCCTCAACATGGCTTAGCCAGATGCCCAGGGAACTGAACAACCCATGTTGAAGCCAGTGTGGGACTGGCCTCTGTGTTGAGTAATTCACGTACGTCTGTCTGCGGTCCAGTTCTTCCTTCTTCCTGCAGCACAAAGCTCAGAAGCAGGGCAATGGAATGGAAAGAAAGGGCTGTTAGCTAGGGCCAGAAACAGCCTAATGGAGGTTCTGTCCCTTATCCCCACCGCCTCATCCACCGTGCTTCGCGTATGTTTTTGCAGATAAGCCAGACCCACCTGCCGGAACGCCCTGTGCATCAGACATACGGAGCTCCTCCCTCACTCTCTCCTGGTATGGCTCCTCTTATGACGGTGGAAGCGCAGTGCAGTCCTACACCGTGGAGATCTGGAACTCGGTGGACAACAAATGGACGGACCTCACCACCTGCCGCAGCACCTCCTTCACCGTGCAGGACCTGCAGGCTGACCGCGAGTACAAGTTCCGCGTGCGAGCTGCCAACGTGTACGGCATCAGCGAGCCCAGCCAAGAGTCTGACCTGGTGAAAGTTGGAGAGAAACAAGAAGGTTAGTTCTTAAGAGAGATAAAAAACTCTAAATTCGATCAAACTCTATCTTAACAGTTCCTTGGTGAGGCCAGGCAGCTCCTGCCCACGTGCCGCTGTGCGGTGGGTGCTTGTGCTGGCTGTGCGTGTGCTGAAGGCCCTTCACAGCCTTCTGTGGGTGTCTGAGCACGTCAGATCTGCGTGCACGCAGTGTGGAAACTTGGCTTCAGGGATCCCAAATCCCTGCCTGGTGAAAGCAACCAATAATTCCCCTCCTGGCTTGCCGTGCGAGTGCTGGCTCACAGGCTGCTGCAGTGCAGTGCACAGGGAATGGGAGGCGAAACTTCTCACACATTCAGTCCGTGCCCAGTGGGAAAAATTCCGTTTGGTGGATCACCTGGAACGCACCAGTGGATTCGTTATAGTTTATACTGGGCACGCCGTGGAAAAACAAGCCACAGACACTATCCCAAATGAGCTTTTGGAAAGAGTAAGTGTGCTGCTGCTAGCCAAGCACAGAATATGCAGCAGAAACTGAGTTGGCACCACGTGCCCAGTTGTAGTTCCCATGCTTTCAATCCCACCAGGACAGAGCACCTCAATCCCGTTGTCCCTGGTACACCCATCTTGTGAATTCAAGGCTATCTTACTTAGCATGTTGGGTTTGCAGCATTATGGAAGCTAAAAATACTTCTAGGGTTTTTGATTACAGTTGCATGTACTTTCAAAATACTTTTCAGTATCTTTTACTTCTTAATTTTTGCTTAAGATCTTCTCAAAGGACTAATAGGAAGAGTTGGATTATTGTAGAAATTATTCAGAAACTAGTACTAAAATTTGCAACACACAAATATCAGCATTATTTCTCAAAAACAGAGGCTGCATATTTTTGTGCACACCCACATCTACCTACTGTGCAAGGATGACTTTGATAGTCATCTCACCAAAAATCCCAGAGCAGGGATAATGGATTTTGCCATTTTTTCTGCCTCTGAGGAGTGGACTCTGTGTTGTATCTCTCCCTCCTTGCTTATGTATGCAGGGCTTTGGAGATTTAAGTAACCTTTGTGGAGTTATCTTTTACTGCCAAAGCAGGACAAAAGGATAGCAAAGTGATGCAGCATCACACAACTATGGAAGCCTCTCAACAGACATTTCTAAATAAAAGGAAATCATATTTCTCCTCAAGTGCTAAATTGGATGCATTCTGAAAAATTACTTCCCTCTATTTGCACGACTTAAAAGCCAACCTGAATCAAAATGCACCTTCTCTTCAAAGAGAGGAAAAAACCCATCATGAATAGCAATAAAACTGAAAGGAAGCTAGATGGGATTGGCTCTTGGTAATAAAATTCCCTGTGTTTGAATGCCCTCTTTCTTTAGTTGCTGGACAAACACCTTCTAGGGCTGGGGACCTGACTCTTCTCTACATTTGTTTTCCCTAGAGCAAGCATGACCTGCACTGGACCAAAGCAAGCAAGCTATTTTTCTTTTTAAGACTGAGAGTTTTCTTACATAGATTTAAGACAAAAAGGTTAGAAAGTATATGAATTGTGATACATACGGGAAAAAAGGAACAAAAAAGTTGTTTAGAGTGAAAAGAAAATGTGTTCTGTTTGCAGGAGGGCGGGTTGTCTTTGTGCTTTCAATGCCAGGGCTTCTTGATTTCAATTCTTGATAGTGCAGCTAGTGTGGAAAAAGAGCAAGTCATCTAAAGCGTGGGTTTTCAAGTGTGTGAATATAACTGGTGCTTTGATTAAAGACAGTGGAAAATGCATGTGTTGAGCACCTGTCAAAGTCAGGACTTTAAGCTGCCATCTATGCAAACACTTAGCTGAGTAACTAGGGATTTTCGGTGGCTGCCAGGAGGTCTGATTACTGATTTTCATACTGAGGTGCATAGGGCATATTAGCGATCTCAATATAATCTTAGAGAAGAAAGGCATGGCTACATTTCCACTGTGCGTTTAAAGAAAACCACTACTAAGATAAGGCTGTAAATCACAACAGATTGAAGTGCACATTGCCATGTTTGAGGAAAATTTGGTACTGTTGACTCACTTCTGAGAAAGGTTTTAGCACAACTTCTCAGCACTTATCAAGCTCAGATATATTCCACTTACATAATTTAGGCTTCCACTGGTGGACCAAAATGTTTCTAGTTCATGGCTTCAATACAGTGTCGCTGCAGAACAGGGAACTGACTCCTTGCCTAATCAGTATTTGGCAGACTTTAACTACTGGCAGCATGGCTGGGATCAGCTCCCTTACACAGCCCTTAAAAGGGGAGGAAAATGCGATGTGCTCTATGCAAGAGTGGTTCGTAGCTGAGGAAGATCTGAGGACAGCTAGCCTGGGTGGGGAAGCCTCCCTTACCTCCCTGCTCTTCTGGGAGACCTCTGCAAACCAGCTCGTCTCTGCTGGAACTTACAAGGGTCACAACTCCAGGAAAAAAAGAGAGAAAGGCTTTAGCAACAGACTACATTTCACAGAATCACAGATTATTATGATTTGGAAGGGACCATAAGGACCATCAAGTCCACACCAGCACACTAATGCAGCATTTTGTGTCCGAAGGGAAAGGGTGATGCACCAGACCAGCTCTCTGCTCACCCTACACCCTTTATTCCTGTTGTTTTCTCTTCATCCACTATATAATAACTCTGTATTCTCCAGCACCTAGGAGCACCCACAGCACTGCATTAATGTTTCATAACACAAATCTGTTGGCACAGGGGATAAATCCCTTGGTTAGGCTTGCACTCCATGATGGCAAAGTGCAGTTTCAGCAGCTACAGGGAGAGCTGAACAGGTCACTGTGCCACTGCCTTTGCAGTTCCTTGGGTTGCTGGTCATAGCCACAGGTCTCAGGAGCAAGCCCAGGCAGTCTGAGTAATATAAAACAACATTCCAGCTGTACCCCCTTCCCCCTCATACCTGCAGTCTGAAAAATTTGTGTGGATGCTTTGCAGGGAATCTTTTCATTTACACACTTGTTTAACATTTGGCTTTCCAATCCCAAAAAGGCATATCAAAGTCAGAACAAAATTTGTTGGTGAACCCAAAGTGTTACTGGTTTTATTATTTTTCATTTATTTTCTATTTCCCTGAGGCATTCCTAGAGGTACTTCTTAGGTGACTTTGAACTACTGCAGTATGCTGATGTTTCTAGTAGGCAGGTGTAATAGACAAGGACTGCAAACCACATCAACTTGGTGTATTCAGAAATGGTGACCAGGTTGTGGTTGTGTAGTCAATAGTCATGTAGAAGTGGTGAAGAGATTTTAATTACAAAGTTAATGCCCAAACTCACTGGCTGCTTTTTGCTGCTTTGCCGTAGGATCTGTCAGTTGTCTATGTCACTGTTAATAATTTGACTGTCTTGTGTAAGTACCATATCCTATATAAAAAGTTATTCGTGTCTTTTTATTTTCCTCACAGAACCGAAAGAGGATGAAGCGGAGCTATCTGACGATGGTAAGAAGTGCACATTTTAAGCAGGACAAATGCAAATCTGTGTTTTTCATTCATGTTTTCTGGAGGTTTTAATCATGGTCCTTAACACCTCTTTGTAGAGGGGAAAGAAACAGAGGTCGAATACCGGACAGTTACTATCAACACTGAACAGAAAGTGTCAGATGTCTATAACATTGAAGAAAGACTGGGATCGTAAGTACTACATGGTGCTTTTGAAGACACAGGGTTTTCAAGGCTACCAGTCAATTATAAAGATCATGTGCATTCATTCTTTGACAGGGTCTTGCACTTTCAACATTCCAGCCAGGCTGTAGTAAAAATAGATTTTAACATATGTTGGCCTCCCCTCCATAAAGATCCTTTACTCTTATTGACTGATCATTTTAAATAGCCGCTACATGTATTTGTGGCAAGGAATACAGAGCCCACAAATGAACAAAGCTAGAGGATTCATTTGTTTTTCACTGTTCTAAAAGCTATCTGAAAAAAAAAGGGCACATATTGTGTACTTGCATTTCCATTATATCCATTAGCAGTAATAAGATTATCCTGCCCACAGGCTAGAATCTCTGTTGACAGGGGTCATAATCCCAGGAGCATTAATAGTATTGCTAAGAGAAGGTCAGTGATTAGCCTGGCTGTGTTTCTCAGGGCTCGAACTCGTGGTTGTGTGAACTGCATGCCATGATAATCTCCCAGTGATTTGTGCTCAAGGCCAGGGGATCCTGAGCACTGCCATTAATAAATCTTGATGAGCCTAATGTAGAGGTAGAACTGTACATCTACAGCAATGTGCAATAGTAATAATAAAAATAGTACTGAAGCCTCAAGCATTCACATCCTGATTCCACCTCTATCCATCTCACCTGCTGCCCCTTCAGAGGTGTATGAGCTGTAGAAAACTGTGTACAGAAAGCCTTGAGTCATGAGTTAAAGCCTGGTGGGAGCCCAGTTTTTGAACCTGCATATAAAGCTTGCTCATTGGAATGGCAGGGCATCTCTAAATGTGGTATTCGCTCAGAAGTTCTTGCAGATTACTCGGCACAAAATCAGTGTAGAATAATACTTGATATTAAGACACATATGATGGAGTGGTTGTGCTGGAATATTTAGTAAAATGTTGCTATTCATGGTGGCCTATACATTGCAAAAACATTTTATGGAAATAGTTATATATTTTCAGGGGAAAATTTGGACAAGTCTTTAGGCTTGTTGAAAAGAAGACTGGAAAAGTTTGGGCAGGAAAATTTTTCAAAGCGTATTCTGCTAAGGAAAAAGAAAACATAAGGGATGAAATCAGCATCATGAACTGTCTACATCATCCAAAACTTGTCCAATGTGTAGATGCCTTTGAAGAAAAAGCCAACATCGTTATGGTCTTGGAAATGTAAGTATAAAGCAGATCACGCTGGCAAAGCTAATAATGGTGAAAATAATGGGGTATACAAAAGTAGCAACTTACCCAGATGTGGGACTGTCAAAAGCTGCAGGATTTGCAGGGCCAGGATGGCTTTCACATCTTGCAAGCTTTTTCAGTTATTTATCCAACTTGTTTAAACTGTGTAAGTGAATCTGTGTCGTATCTTTTAAAAATCTGTGAGGATGCGTTACAGTTTTTATTGTCTCGTTTTGCTTGGGGTTTTTTACATACATGTCCTGGGTTTTTGGAGCTCACTCTTTTATTGCCAGCTTGGGAGAGAAAAAAAGCTGCATTTTGGACTTCCATTTAGAACGAAAAATGTGTTTTAGGAGGGGAATTTTTTTTTTTAGGCATTTCTAAACATGTGTTGCAGAAGCTTGTGTCAAATTTCGCTGAAACAGTGATCAGTTGTCACTTGCAGAGAATTGAATGTTGGTGCACAACAGACAGTAGGAGAGAAAGATGTGGTTCAGAATGCAAACATCTAAGCTCCATTCAATAAAATAGTTGAGTTTCCACAAAAAATTCATCATGACAAATTTATAGTGCTCAAGAGATATTAGGAGCACTTCAATTTTCATCATGTCCAGTTTTTTGTTTTTAAGAGACCTTAAAGGATTAGCCTGGTGTGGTTTTCCTGCAACACATAAATACTCTGATTGCAAAACATTTATTTATGACAAGGGAGATCTGTATTAAAAAAATCTCCACAGGTAAACACAGTGAATGTTCTAAATATAGATCAGCAGATGCAGAAAGATTGGTTACACTGAGTGTTTCCCCCAAAAAATAATTAACCATGAATTGCTCTGCCCCCAAGGTCAATACACAGATTCTGCGTCATGGTCCAGGTGCAGCAGCTGCAGAAGGGAATCTCCCCTTCACTTGAAAGTCGTTGCACTCTTCATCCAAAGCTGTATAATTAAGGCAGAATTTGAAGACAGGCTGTGTTGCTGTCTTGTTCTTGCTGAGTAAGGTAGCAGCACTTATTTTTTCCTCCCAGAAATTGTTCACCATGAGCTACTCTTGTCACAGCACTGTGGGGAGCAGCAGAAAAGCACCAGAGAAGCAGTGCTGTAAAAGCATCTCACAGGGCTGTGACTTGGGTACCTTTGTATTTGAAGGTAGCAGGTATTTACTTCCAGAACAAAAAAAAAGGAAAAAACCCCAGAAAGTGCAGAACATGTTTGTGCACCAAAATTCATTATAAGGAAAGAATCTGCATAGCTTAGGATGGAAAGCCATGGTCAGGCTTCACCAAGAGTAATGACCCACATGACCAACGTTTGCATCACTCATAATGCACCTTCTTGCTTTGGATCCCATACGTGTGGCAGTAGCAGCTGGAAGGAGGATTAAATCCTGCTCTGTGCTGATGTTTTTCCTAAAAAGTTACATCAGTTACTGTTCTGCTGCTTCACCTAGTTCATGTGCTGTCTGATGCACGAAGGAGAAGCAGTTTTTTTGCTGGCTGGAAGCTCTGAGTAAGATATAAATTGTTTGAGGCAAAAGAGACTATATGTCTATTTTCCTTGCTTGGCACTTGCTTAGATTGTGTGCAAACTACTACTGCACTGGCATATTTCAAAGACTGGATTTTACAACCCTGGAACTTGGTGGAAGAAGGTGTTTTTATTTTTAGATTGAGCAGTTGAGCAAGCTGATGATGGTAAGGGAAGGAAACCCTACTTAGCTTGGAACTGGGAGCTGGCAGACCTAATGGAAAACAAGAAGATGTATAAAGAGTCTGGAATAGCATATGGCTTTACACTCCATTAGTTCCCCCCTGACAGCAAAGAGGCTTTACTTTTCAAAAATATAGAAAAGGGCAATGAAATTTAAAGTAGTTTCGTTAACCAGTCTAATTAGGATGTGATTTGAGTTTGGGGTGGCCTTTTGTGTCTTCTGGGCCACCCCGCTGACAGTTCCAGAGTGGCAAGCAGCAGGAAGCGGCAGCGTGTCCCAGCCCTGCAGCAGGATTGTGGTAACGCAAGCATTTCAAATAAATCAAGCTCACCTCCTGTAAGTCCCCTCAGATTTTAGCAGTGACTGCAGTTTAGGAGCTTCCCCTCTACTCAAATTGGAGCTATTGGTGAGAGGCATCTTTGGATTTTTCTTCCTGATGTTTATTCTGAATTCTTCATTTTAATTTTATTCCAGATTTTTCATTTTAATTTTATTCCCATATCTTTCTTAGAAACTTTTATACTTCACACTTTCTCCTTTTAATATTTTTCATTCACTATTTTATATGCTTTGGTTTCATGTTTAAAATAAAATCAGATTTTTTGAATTACTACTTTTAAGTCAAACTCTATAATAATTTGCTCTTACCTGGACACCTTTCCATCTCCCATTTGCTGGAAGTCAGGGGCAAATCTCAGGCATTTTCTTTTCAAATATAGGAACATCCTGGCTCCACAATAAGCATCTCAGTGGAAAAAGTAAATCTGAAAAACAGTAGCATGTTGTAAATATCATTCAGCACTGGGAGCTAAGTGCTTTAAAGTTTTTATATGCTTCAGATAGTCTGTTTATTTGGTCATAGACCAGAAGAAGATTATTGTATTGCAAATTAAGATTATTGGAGCAAAGTCTCAGCACTAAACTCCATTCATTTGGTGTGATTTAAGCCAGCACAAGTTAATCAGCATTTCTTTTTTTTTCTTTTTTTTTTTTTTTTTGAAGGTATAATTAAAATTATTAAAATGCAATTGAGTATTTGCCTAGGAACCTTCAAGGCAGATTCTTCTCACTGTTCCTCCTGGACCAAAACCTTATAATAAAACAATCTTAAAAGGTGTATTCTGTGATTCTATAGATTCTGTAGGATCCTCTATGACCTCATTTAGAGAAGACTGAAAAGAGGAGAAAATTGGAATGAATGAGAGACTTAGACTCCGAACTAGTTGTGGCTGTTTGACCAAAGCCGCCTTCTCCTTCTCTGTGTGGGTAGAACCTGATCCACACTGGTTTGGTTCAGCTTCCTGACCGGGCAAAAACTAAACTGGATTTGGCTCGGGATATAAATGCAGCAATATTCATTCTCTAAATGCATTGCAGTTTAATCTAATGGTGCTACCAGAGTGTCTAGAGCTCCCACGGTATAACCAGCGTGCAGATGTATTAACAGTAGTTAATTTCCAAAAATATGCTAAAAAGTGGTGCTGGAGACAGTGATACAATTTCTCAGAAGTTTTCCTTTTAGGGATCTGAAAAGGATGGCAGTTTAATAGTAAAAATAAGTCATCGCTATCTGTGTTACACAGTCAAAAACAACTGGCACATTTTAGTATTAGGATGATTATCATTTGGAATTGCACAGTGCTCCAGACATAAAAATTTTGCCTGCAGATGTTTTCAGAAACACCTCCATAGTGGTTAATGTCTTTCACTGAAGCAACAAAACGCTGGATTCCCCAAATGTTTGTTCAACAGCTCAGGCCATATCATTGCTTTATGTTACAAATGTGCTCTAATACAACACACAACCTCTCGCTTTGTCAAGCACAAGCTATTCTTACTAATTTCATGTTCATAGGAAACTGCAGTAGCATTTCTAATTACATACTTTCTGAAATCTTATAGCCAAAGCAACCAGTGTGTCCAGAACTCCAATGTTTCAATTTCGGTTTGGTACATGAGAGATATAATCACATACCTGGCAACCTGCAAACATTGCAAGGCCACTTTTCATTTGTGTGTTTTCTTTCTGTAACTGAAATGTGCAATTACATTTGGCAATAATTACGAATGCTGCAAAATATTAAACCATATAAAGACTGGTGTATTTAATTTAGAACAGATTTCTAAAAGCAAAGCTGCTCATCACCATTTGCTCCTTTCTCTATGTTACGCACGCAGCGTAACAAAAAAGTATTTCCCATGTTTGGATGCAAGCAGATAAACCAGTTCCCCGATTGCTCAGAATTTAAGACAAAACCCTAAAAACAAACCCCAAAGAAACCATAAAAACCAAACACAAAACCCCCACCAAAACCAACAAGCCACAACTTAAATTATGCTTTATTTAATCTAGGTTAAAAACATCCCACTTTAGTTCCACTAACAGTTCAATCCAGGAGATTCTACCCTGGAAAGACCAATTATTTCACATCCTTAATAAGCATACAAGTGGAATTGTCCTACAAGGAGTGTGATGAGGGCTCAGATAAAAATAGCAGCACTGAAAGTGTTGTGGGTTATATCCTTGTCCTGTCACAGCTAAGGAGGAAATTCCCTCTGAGCTCAGCCGGGTCAGTAATTTCCCTTTTGAGCTTTGCGTTCCCGTTAACCATATCATCGGAATTCTTCCTTCTTCAGCCTTTGTCACGCTCAATCTCTCTTCTCCCAAATTTTTGCTCATCTGCCAGAAGTTTTGTCCTCTTTTTCTGGGACCCATTCTCTGTGCTTTAGTTTTCTTCGTTTCTACATTATGTTACCTGCACTTGTGTAGTGGTCACGGGAGGGGAGGAAGCCGTGAGAGGTGTGTGCTCGGAGTCTGCAGAGCTGTCACGAGCCCATGTCAGCAGGGTGACACTCCCACGGCACACACTTCGCTCTCAGCTGCAGGCGGCTGAATCCTAAAGGCAGGATGTAAATCCCTGCTGCCCGGGATAACAGTGTCGGTGTTTCAGAGCCCTCACCTGAGACACAGATTCAGGATGGAAAACATCTACCCAAGAGGTGATGCTTCCCATGAGATCCTTGTGCCATTACAAAACACAGACTGCATCCTGAAGTGACTACTGCAAGCTTGGACACACTATTTCTGTAAAAGAAACAGTTTGATTGCTCCCCAAATGAGAACGTTACAGAAGTCCTCTTTTTGTTCTGTCTTCATAGGGTTTCTGGAGGAGAGCTTTTTGAACGCATCATTGACGAAGACTTTGAACTCACAGAGAGAGAGTGCATTAAATACATGAAGCAGATCTCAGAAGGAGTTCAGTACATTCATAAGCAGGGAATCGTCCACTTGGATTTGAAGCCAGAAAATATTATGTGTGTCAACAAGACCGGTACAAGTATCAAACTCATTGACTTTGGACTCGCAAGAAGATTAGGTAACGACTTCTCTGCCTATTTAAGTATGACAGGGGAAAAGGGGAAGGACAAACAGCGAATCATTCTGCCTATTATATTCTTTCATGTATGAAAAGTAAATAATGAGCAAATAATGTTTCCTGTAAATAGATCCGGTTTTAGGAAAAAATAGAAAAGGGGAAAAGAGGGCATTCAAGAGTCAGAGTAGGGCACCTCATTTTCAAGAGGAGTGTGCACCTACCTGCCTGTTCCTATGGGCAGGGCATCCCTGCAGACTACAGCTAAAATAGAAAGTAGTAGTAATGCCAACAAATATTTGCATTTGCTATGGGAAACCATAAATCACCTGCTCTCTAACTAAATACTTTGTGAATACTAAAAAACCTTGAAACTTTAGTAAGAGCAGGAATAAAGGTGATGTTCTAGATGCCTTTCAGATCTGGATAATTACAGTCAATTTACATTTGCCCATTAGTTTTATCATTTCTTGTCTTAATAACAGCAGGATATTGTCATACATGTTAAACATCAGAGGAATTCTATAAGGAGCTGTGTAATAGCACTACTTAAAAATAGAACAATAGGGGGAGCTACCATTTCACAAGCTCCTCCTCTTCCCAAGCTGTTTTTAGGTGCTGTCATTCATTTTGGTCTAGGATTCCAACACTCTCTGCAACTTGAAAGCCAAAGACCTTCGAGGGTTCTTGTCTTCATATTGCTCAGTGTTAGTTCAGCTCTGAAAAGCAGCCCTCTAGTTGTGCTTTCCGTGTTAAACAATATCAACATCACACACTGATCTTTGTTAATCTTGTATTTTCTCAAAAGAAGAAAGAATCGTTCCAGGAATTAAGAGGAACAAAAGTAGTTCATGGACCTGTTACACTGGAAGAGCTGAGATTTGTGTCTCTTCTGACAATAACTGATTGGGACACCTCCTATGAATTCTTGCTCTCTGTATAAAGGGGCCCACAGCTAGATTCTTACTTGCAATCTTTTGTCTTCCTTCTTTAAGCAAAACTATTTTTAATACATATTAAAAAGTAGAACACTGGTTTTTGAAAGAGTACAATCTGGAGCTACTACCACTTAATTTTTGTTATCTGCTAAGTGCTACTCATCCTACTTCTTCTGACACTTAAGTAACAGACTGCTGCATTCCCAAGGACATAACTTTACTAAAACAAACCAAAAATGGTTTGTTGAATGAATAGGGAAAAACAAATCCACTTTTCAGAATTTTAGATGATGTTCAGCTCCAAAAGTGTCTTACATGAATTTTGGTCACATGGACAAACTCAGAGATAAGATGTTTCTTTTATTTATTAAAAAAAGAGATCACTGCCTTTTATGTTCCTTCACCAGTATGGAGCCAATAGTGTTCTCGGAACATGAACTGGATTTTGTTCTTATTGAGGAAACAGATGAACTGTTAACTAAGTTCCAGTGCTGATGTCTTTTATTATCAGAGGTGTGCGAAAGACTTTAGCCCAGGATGTTCCAGCTGTCAGCCTGAAAACTATACATTTACTGCTGCACTGAGTGGATTTCATCAACAAGAGATATAATGTAAACACGGAATGGCCTTTTTATAGAAACTCCTTCAACTACCTTTTTAACACCAGGCCACGGTTAAGCTGACATTTAGCAAATGGAAGATCCTATTTTCAGTAGGCTGTTCCTATCCACCAGCTTTTCCATTTTTCTGGTAATCTCGTGGCATCACAGTGCGTGGCACAGCCGACACCAGCTTGAGAGCTGCTGCTGCTGCAGCCATGCCATGGCTGGCAAACCTCTGAACTGCAGGAAACTTCTCTTGATGCCGGAGGATGAGAGCTATGGGCACTGACTCCAATTTCAATTTTACAATACTGAACATTCATTTGGCTTAATATGTTCTTGCCAAGTTTCATTATAGGTATTTGCTATTCTGGGTAACTCCATTGTGGGGGGCTTTTCCGTAGGAAGAGAAAGAGCCCTACCAGTCCATGCCCCTAAAGCAAAAGTACTGTGCTAACTGGGAAGACAATTGTCACGTGTTGCTTGCGATGATTTCCAAAAGTAGAGAACAACTTTTGCTGTTTCATTTACTTGGAAAAATTGCCAAAAACACTTCCCACTAACTCACAGTTCTTGTCAGTTGTCTTATGTGGTGCACTGAGGGCATGTTGCTCCACTTGTGTTCCTTCAAGCTTTGTGGTTTTGAAATTGGTTGTCAAATTCACTTTGACATTGATAGATGTGGGACTGGAGCCCTCATATGGACCTGACCCTGACTGAGCAGAAACTGCTCAACCAAGGGATTGCACTTCAGCTTCAGAGATTTACTTTTAATGTTTTTTGTAATTAGTGCAAACTAATGCTTCTAAATATTCAGTGTTCTGATCAGTTTTAAAGATATTAGGATCAGCTCCTTCTGCAGTCATCTTCTGCAGCTAATTAGTTCTCTTGCACTGTCAGGAAATACCAAAGCTGCAGTGGGATATTTTCCTGACCTTTTTTGGTGTGCTGAGGAACACATGTAGAAAATTGTTTAAGATAAACTTCTTGAGGAGAAAAGAGAATGATTTTTGAGTACTGTAAAGATTTTTTTTTTAATCAGTTGATTATACACAGTGTCAGCAGCAGTTTCCAGCTAGCTTGTCAGCTTTCTATCTGAACTAGGGGATATCCAAACACAGATTCTACTTGTGTACTAAGCTTGTAAACAACTGGGTAAAGATTTGGCATATTATTGCATAGAGAAGGTCTTATTCTTTTCCTTTTTTTTTTTTTATACACAGAAAATGCTGTATCAGTTGTTTCACACTTTATGTTTGCACTCAAATGCCATGTTTTCAAAAAAGCCCCCCACATTTCTCTGACTTATGGGCAGTGCATTTCATACACCAGCCTTTTGCATACACAGTGGCTCACGGTAGTTTACACAGTGCACACAAAAGCCTCCAAACTTGGATGTGAAAACCTGAGCCTGAGATTTGGACAATCATGATGAAGCTTTTGGAAAATAGGTTCATCGTGATAAATTTCACTAATTTTTCATAAGGACAGCTTGAAAAAAATGTTGGTGTTGACTTTGAAAAGGCAACAAATGGGAAAATGGGATCTTAGGCTTCTCATTTGTACTTGGAAAAGGAAGAGTCCTCACGGCCACTGTGGAGAAGATGCTGCCCTTGTTTTGGGCTAAGTAACTTTAGATTGGATATTAGAAAAAGGATACTACGTACTGGGATAAGAAAGCTCTGGTTATGTGACTGTAGGGATGTTGTGGAATAGTTCTGAATGTGCTTTTTAAAGGCTAGTTGGAGATCTGGCAGGAAGGTCGTGATGTTGGTGAACTCGCATGGGAGGATCTGGATGATTTCCTGCAGCTGCTCCCAGGCATTCTTCTGGCTGTTTCTGTCTCTGGAAGCGGGTCCTCTCTGCATGGGGGGATCTCTGAAAGCAGGGAAAACGTGTGAAAATAAGGCTTCTGCAGTTAATTTACTATAACCATACCTGAGCAGAGCAAAAAGGGTTTCACAGCCTTTAAAACAGGGAAACTGGCACAACTGCATGAAGTGCCACGGCAGTGCTTAAACGTTGCCTCAAGCGTGGTGTTCAAACATTAAGCAAGTTCTTAACCCCATGTATGCTTCACATTTCATTGGGTAAGTTGGGGATGTGCATACCTCAAAAGACCACTAGCTTAGGCGTTTGATTGCATTCCATGAAACGCCGGAATGGCTTTCAGTGGAGGTGAGGGTGGGAGTGGAGTCAGTACTGGCATTGGCGTTTCTGTCACAAAACCTGGTAAAGTAAGTTCTGGTAAATAAGTACATTCTATTAAAATTCAATGGTGGGGACAAGTCACCTTTTTTGTAGCCTTCTCAAAACCTTTGATTTGCTGTTGTTTCAGGGGTTTTTAAGCTTTTCTCTTTATTATAGAGCTGCAAGTATCTGTACTCGTGGTAACCTTAACAGGGCAGAATTGGAGTCTGTTACATCTGTTTTCTTTCCCATCCTTATCTGTTTTGTTTAGATGGTAATCTCTTTGGGAGAGCAAAGGGTCCTCACTAGAACATTCTACTGTGCCTAATCTGGATGCTACTCTTGCACAAAAGATCAACATAATGCAATGAATCTTACTTAAGACAAATACTGATTGCTGAGGCACATGTGCAGACTGGACGAGAGTTTCTTGACCTAAATTTAAGCCTGTTTCAAGTCAGAAACAATTTATTTTCTGGTTTTTTTCCCCTAGCCACTAAACTATTCCTTAGTTTTCTTCCTTCCTCACCTTGCTTGTTCTTTTTTTCTTTCCATCCTATTTGGAATGAGCATTGATGAAAACGAGCCCATTGAGATATGCCTAACAATTTGTAACCTCATGACTTCTGCTGTGTTTCACACTACAGCTAGAAGTCAGGCATATCACTCAGTTGCACTCTAGCAGCATAAACTGTCAGGATAAAGGTCATGGAGAGGTTGTTCTGCCTTCAGCACTGGGTTTTCCAGCAGAGCAATACTGGTGGGTCAGCACAAGAAAAAGGTCAAGCGAGTTCCCGTGTCCCACAGCCTCATTCGTCCAGCTCGTACTGGCAGCAGTAGCTTCATTGCAGATCATTTTAAAAGCATCCACATTGTGTTTAAGCAGAGCCAAACGCTGAACACCTGTGCTACAGGCCAGCCCAATAAAAGTTTGGGGCAGCTGATGAGTTGTGCTTCCCTGTCACTGCTTCAGAGCCCCACTGGGTGTGCTGGGTAGGTGAGCCCAGTTTTACTGGGAGACAGGGATCTGATGGGTGCACATCATCTGCTGCTTCTTGTTTCACCACTGGGCTGTGCCACTTCAAATTTCAGAGACGGGCAACCCACTATTGACTTTCTTTCCTGTTTACCCTAAGAAAAAATGTGTTGGATTGAAATAGTTATTTCTTACTGCTATAATTTTATCACTACTGGTTCTTTTTAGCATGACATGCAGGTCCCTTAGCTTTGATCAGTCTTGGATAATTTGTGAAAAGTTCAACTTCTTTGTAACAATGGGTTCCTGCAATCGTCTTGTGCTACTGCTAAAGGGATGGAGGCTCAAATACTTCAGGACATCCAAATGTGAATTAAACACTGATAGTTCTTCTCTTTCTTAGACTCGGTCTTCTGGAAGCTTCTTGCAATAGGAACTTTCTTACGTGATTGTAAAGTGCTATACACCCAAAGATGCTTAATAAATAATTCTTTATTTCTATATGTGTATCAGCTAAGAAAATAGCAGTTCAGCTGTTCTGATAAGGATCTTTAGCAAAATCAAAAATACCAGGGCAAAACAGGTTTTCCTGTTAGTGGAGAATAACTGGTTTTAAAAATCCGCATGCAGCAGTTAATGTTTTTCTCTTTCACTTTTCACAGAAAATGCAGGTTCTCTGAAGGTTCTCTTTGGGACACCTGAGTTTGTGGCTCCAGAAGTTATAAACTATGAACCTATTGGATATGAAACAGATATGTGGAGTATAGGAGTTATCTGCTACATTTTGTGAGTACCTTTACTATTCCTAACACACATTCTGACATACAAAATTTTCATCAACTTCTGAAGTTTTCTCCAATTTGCAGGCCTTTTGTATTCTAAGTAGAAGCTCCAGAATGTTTAATAAAAACTCTGTGTTCTCTGAGGGGTGCAGTTGGTAAACTGCAGAACTGCCAGTTTGGGAAATTCAGCCATTTAGTGTTGTACATCTTACATCATAAACCAGCAATGCTTCATTTAGAAAGACAATGTGACAGGATTTTATTATTAATTTTAAACTATTTTTCCTTTCCGGATATTAAAGAGAAATGTTTGGGCATGCACTAATAAGCAATAATTTCCATTCTTTTATTTAAAGTGAGAAAATTTTTGTGAAACTTTGGGGTCTCATGGGACACACTAAAGGATCCCAGCATTACCATATCTGTTCAGAGTGCATTTTCATTTATTCCTGAGCACAAACCACCGGATAAATACATTTTATAAGCAGCATGGATCGAGCTCGTGGAAACACTTTAGAGGATGGTTAGCTGCAGCTCTTTGTTTCATATTTCAGTATTATATCTGATTTGATAACACAAGCTTATGAACATCCATGAGTCTATAGAAATGTATATGGAAATAGCATCTCCGTGCCTAGAACAGCGAGCAATCTTCTTCCAGCTGTGACTGTACGCATTTGGTGCCATATAAATGAGTGTGTGGTTCTTTCTCCCTCACGGCAGCTGTCAGGAAATGGCAGATGTGCCTTGCACTCATTCTTCTAAAAGGCTCCTCTCCGAGCCCGTGTTGCGGTATTGCACGGGTCCCCTCTGCCCCGGCTGCCCCTTGGCAGCGCACACTTGTTTGCCTCTCTTCCCCCGGTCCCTCTGTGCTCCCGCCTGCCTCAGGAGCCTGCACTTTTCCTCATGCCCTTCTCATTCCCAAACTAAGCCACACAATTGCCTTACTTGTCCTGCGCAAAACCTACTACACCAACTCCCTCCTGCCCGCAGCAGAGTCCGAATATTTGTTATCTTCTGTTTCTTACGTGAAGTGCGCTACGCTCTTCAGGGTCGCTTTGCTCTGCCAGTTTATTTACAGGGCTCTCATTTTCCATTCACTTCCAGCCCTTCCTTCTAGATGGTGAGCGCTCGTTCGGGTCACTCCGCGGCTCAGGCAGCGCTCGGGTGACAAACGCGCGTGTTTCTGCAGCTCCCGCGGGCTCCCGGTGCGCGGGGAGGCAGCGCGGCGGTGCCGGGCGCATCCTCGGAGCCCGCATTCCCTCGGTGCTGCAGTGCCCTCTGGAGGCCCGCGCACCCCGGGGAGCCGGGCACGTCTCTTTTGGGGGGCTCCACGCCTCTTGCTGTCATTTGTTAGCGAAGTGCGTGTTCCTGGTACAGGCGAGCGAGGCACTGAGCGGTGCTGGCAGCCCTGTGTTCCCAGGGCGCGGAGCTCCAGTGCGGGTTCCGTGCTGGGCAGCACCAGCATCCTCTGAGCAGGTGAAACACGAGGAGAAGAGGTGAAATGCCTTGCCAAACACCAGTCTGCCGGCACTGGCAGAACTGCTTCTTCCCAGTTTCACTGTGCCACCAGAAGCAGGATATTTGGGTGCTGTGCCGTTCAGCTGATAGGGCTGGGGTGGTGTTACACTGGATGCAGCTGATCTCATGTGCCTTGCGAAATATGTTAAGAAGTTACTTGTTTGCTGGGGCGTATTTAAGCTCATTTAACCCCTCATAAGGGGAAAACGCCATTACTCAAACATAATGATTATTTTTTTTATGCATAGCTATTGTCACAATAGTGATTAGCAGTAATAATCGGCTTTTGCCTTTCTTGCCACAAGAATGAAGTAACAGAAGTTAGGGAAGACCTGTGAGTCATCACTTGGACTTTCCCTCTCCACCCCAGAGTGACAGGTTCCCAATCTGTCTCAACTTTCTGAAAGCCCAGCTATTTTTACAAACTCCCAACTATGAGCCATCATCCAAAATGAAACATCACATCATCATTGCAGAATGCAAATAAAAGCCATTGAGAACTGCATCTCTCTTTAGTTGTAGCTCTGCTTTCCTGTTTTGATTGTAAGCTCTGAACTGCCAAATCTCATGCACAAAGTGTAAGACTCATTCATTTAGTGTCTGTCTCAGGTACCATCACTGTGCTTGTAACTCAGCATTTGCATCCCCTCTGCCCCTGCCGTGGTGAGTGGGGCCATGAAAGCAGAGGCGACTGCTGCAGCAGTGCTGGACTTAAGGGCAGGTCTGCTACAGGCAGCTGATGGCCCAAAGCTGCTGTGTCCACCACCTGATCCAAGGGAAGCAGCAGGGAGCACCTACTGCAATGACTTGACATAACATCTCTTTTAAGGTACGATTCCAGAGTGCTGAGAGACCTGTAACTGCCTAGGAAGTGACTGTGCTTCCGTGATGTGCTGCAGGATGATGAATACAAACTGGCTTTAGCAAAGAGCTGCTAAAGAGATCTCTATGAGTGAAGGGCCTCCCCAGCAGAAGAATAAATGGGTGGGATGTGATGTTAAGTAGGAAGCAGGGTGACAGCACTCCTCCAAAACCCTGCAGCAAAACCTCTCTCCTGGCCCTCTGCTATGCAGGCATAAGCACAGGTATCACACTCCCTGTTGGGATCTGCATCTGTCTTCCTTATGGCACGACTGATTTAATTCCATCCTACAGTTCATGGGTTCCCTTTCCACATTTCTAAGCTACACATTAAATCCTTTTAATCTTCCTGGATGACTTATTCAGTCCTGTCTCTTCATCTGTCTTCGTTCTTCCTTAAATTTCTGTGTTTGTACTCTCCACTTCATGTTTTTTATCTTCCACTTTTATCTTGTTCTCTGCCCTGTTCCACATCACAGTACTGCCTCACATACTTAAGTTGATCTATTGCCTTAGAAATAACAGGCCACAAATATTATAGCTTGTGTATATCATCTCCATTTATGTCTGTTTCAGAGTTTCTTTTTGCATTTACAATAATCTTTATCTAATGAAGGTTAAACCTCCTCAATTCTTTCCAGCTCTTTCTGTTCCATTTATTCTTCTGGGCTTTGCTGAATTTGCTTGTTGTTTTTTCTCTATTTCTAGTTCTCTTCTGATGGATAGTGTTTCCAATATTTAGTAATCTGAAACAATTTCTAAATTGTATCTCTATTTAAAACCAATTTTCAATCTAAGATTTCAGCACTGCATGTACATACACTGGATGTGGATAGCCCTTCTCCTTCTGGCACCACAGGATCTGATCAGTTTCAGGGAGGAATTGGCTGGGGCTGATTCAAACTTCTGCTTGCTTTCCAATAGTTCTTGCTTCATCCGTGTCAGGCAGTGTATATTTGCAGTGTGGTTGATCTCTGTCAATTAACATTTTTTAGTATACTGTATCTTAGGCTGCGTTTTAATATCACATTTGATCTTGCTGTATACTCTTCTCTTTCAGCACCTTCCTAATAGCACACACCCTGATTCTTCAAACATTTATTCCCTTTCCTTTTCATCTATTCTGTTGGTCATCACTGCTGTTATTCCTCCCTTATTTGGCAGTTTGGGTTGGTCGAAAGATCTTTCGGCATCGTTCATGTTTGGGGTGTGCTGACTTGGAACTTTGATAACGCAAGACTTGGCTTACAGTAAGCTCCTTGTCGTATTAAAAATTTATGCCTCTTTAATATAAAGATGTAAAAACACTCCTTGTTCTTTACTTAAAGCAATTTAGGAAGGCTTTAATGTCAATACCGTACTGCTCAAAAGAAAATGTTTTATTTGTTCTGTGGCACTGGCAAATTGTGTTTCCTCATTAATCCACTGGGCATGTGGAACAAGGATGAGAACACCCTTGCTTTAGCAATGAGCTTTCCTCCTTTACATGGGCTCGGTGGTCTGCCTGCTCCAGAGACAACCAGTGTGGGAGTCAGCCAGCCCTCAGCTAAGGAAAAAGTGGTTTTGTCCCATGGATGTGTGTCCCCTACAAAGCAGCCTGAGACTATTTTTTTTGTTTTATTTTACTTGTAAAAGAATTCAGGTACTACATAATCTCCAGGGTGCAGGCGTTATGTGCTTACTTGACCTGCCCTGCATAGGTTTATCAGAGGCAGGTAAGATACCACTGTTCCTCCTGAGATCTGTTACTGGGTTTGCACTGCTAATGCAAGGCAAGGACTGTAAGGAGGAGCTCCGTGCCAGCAGTCCCAGTCAATTGCTGCTGCAAGCTCTGCCTGCAGAGGAACACTCAGGGCCTGACATTTTGAGACAAACAGCAAAGTCATCTTCCCTGGATTAGTGGGAGTCTTACTGCAGAGATTTCCAGTTGAAATGTGGTGGTGTTTGTTACGTAGGCAGCAAAACTGGTGTCCACACGGGACCCCATTGATCCTAACGTTTCTAAGTCTGCACTCAGAGCTTTGTTAGAACAGACCAACAAACGTTAAGGAACTTCTAGAGGATAAAATATATTTCTTCTTTATTTAGAAGTGGAAACTGTGAAAGATTTTTTAAACAAATGGTTCTTAACATGCCAGGAAGATGCCTGGTTGAGTAGCTGGAAGAATGTTTTCAGTAAACAACCTGCTGCTGGTCTAACAGTAACTTCGCAGTGTAAGCACAGAGTTAATTTTCAGGAGCAGTAGCTCATCTTTATCACTTCAGCATTCCAAAAAGAAATTGTTTCCATTATCTGTCAAAAGAGTTGCTGGGCCATTATTACTTTAAATGGATATTAAGAAATGACCAACCAGAACTTCAGACAGTGAAATCTGTGCTAAAGATAAGAATTCCTGGTTCTAATCTACACTAGTTGCTGGATTTTGTTTTCTGACTATGGACAAGAATCAAGTTCTCCTTAGAAGTATTTCCACAACAAGGCAACTGATTCACAGTGTAAAACTGTAGTAGAGAGAGAAAGTTATTTTAGCCTTATATATTTTCAACAGCACATTCAGAAATACAAAAATAGGTTCATTGAATCGTTTGAATGGGAACTGTTACACTGGTGTTTGGAAATGACAAAGTGAATGGAGGCTCAACCACTAACTACCTTGTAATTTACCAAATGCATGGGATCGAGAAATCCTGCCACAGCATTCAAGATGCAATTCTAAAATAAATACACAAACAAATTAAATAACCGCCCAACAACACAACACAAAAAAGGCACCAACCAAAGCATTAAAGGATTTTTTTCCTCTCTAATCTTTTATTTATCCTCACCCCTCAAAAGCTGTGTCGCACACAGTATCCCCTTGCCCAGAAATTGAGACTGTCATTATAAGCACTGCCTCTTTTGGAGGTGCGGAGCAGTGGTGCTTCCACATGAAGCAATCTCTCTGCACCTATAGCAGTCTTTTCGGCATGCAAATGATCTCTCGATACTGCAGCTTTAAACTCTGGAAATAGACCAAAATACTGTCTAATGTAGCACAAGAGCTGCAGCAACACTATTTGTGGTAATACTGTGCAGAGGTCACCTCTGCCATGCTTCGATCAAGCATTGAAGGGAAATGGGGTTGATACTGCTCTGGCTGCCCAAGTGTGTCCTCTGGAAGCCTAACTGGACAAAGACGTGCATCTCCTCTGCTGTCAGCGACCTAAAGAAGTACTTCACCGAGCTGGCCTTGTCTGAGCCGCTGAACTGGCTGCGAGAATACTGTACTCACTACAGGGTCCGAAAAGAGACAGCCTTGCAGTCCGTTTCTGGAACCCAAAATCAGAAGTGCAGCCCGCATGAGATTTTTTTCACCCTCTAAAATGTTAAGGAGAAAAGACGTTGCCCTAAATAAGAAAATGCGTAGGTGTTGGAGTGGGGGTAGGTTTAAGGCCCTGCAGGAATGCTCTGTGGGTTCCAGGACAGAGATTTCAATGGCTTCGCTGTTGCATTTGAATACACCCCATACAATGGAAAGTAAGACAGCAAATACATTCTGTTCTGATTTACCTTGTTCCGCCTGAGAATAAACAATCCTTTTATCTTCATCTCATGTATTATTACTAACAAGCTTCTGAAGTATACACATAAGATTCTGGACTCCGCTGTACTGCACACAACTTCCAGAAATGGTAAAAGATTTAGTATCTGCTCTGTCTGAGACTTCAAAGAGCCTGTGTTTCTGCCTTGTGTATAGAAATACAATCCTCAGGAACAAATTCCAAATGCGATTTTGAATGTAATTAGAGACAAAAAGAAGCAAAATAACTTTGGAGAAGGAAATCGTTCTATATTATGAATCTAATAGCTCACTTTATTTGACCCCAAACATTTTTCTTCCAGTCTGTTCCGTGATAATCAGTGGCATCATGATAGTCATATAGTATTATATCCATACAGTATTTTCAGAACCCTAATAAGTTACAGTGATCCCATATTTAAACGAAAGAAGTACTGTTGTTGAAATGTAAGTGGTTGTTTTAACTGGTTAACACAATTGTACAGAGAAAACAAGTGAAGTCTGTAAAATTTCATAAAGAATAGGTTATTCTGTAAATTTTGTGCCAGGAAGGCCTGAAAAACTGACCAACTTGTAGTTCTAAGGAATAAGCAACCTTTCACCTGAAAATTTTTGCTGAAAGGGCAATATATACAGGCATCAAAAGTATCCAGATGCACAAAGGTATAGTATAATAAAGGATAATGCTCAACTGGAGAAAAATACTCTGCAAAAATGACACTATGATGTTCTATAATTGCCTTTCACTGGTAATTTATCAGTTATATTGAGTAAAAAGCCTTGGAAGCTCAACTGGGTGATAGGAGAGCATTATTTCCATTTCATGCATCATGATGACTGATTGAGAACATAAAGACCAAATTACTCTTGGATGCATCTGCATAACTCCACAGCCTGCAGTGATGTAGCACTGTTTTATCTATCTATATGATTCAGGGTGGGTTTGTTTACAAAATAGCCCCGTGGATTTCATGATTTCATTGTGCATCTTTCTTCTTGGGCTCGCTCTGCAGGAATCAATGGGATAAAATGTACAAAAACCCCTTGGTTTGACAGTAAAGACAGGAAAGTCACCCTGAAACTAGATGATGCCCAGAGGTCCCTTTAACCCTAACAATCCTGTGATTTTGTTAAAGTGCCAGGAAAAGAAAAAGAATATATATTCTACTGAATTTGGTTTGAAAATTCCAGTATTAGTTATGCAGAACTAGACAAGTCATTTAACAAACCAGTATGCTCCGATTTCACCTAATGCTGGTTCTCCTCAAAAATGTCTTGGGGAAAAGAGACAGAAAAAAGAAAAACGGGCCTTTCAATTTTGCTGGCAAAATTCTAGTTTCATTCCCAGAAGACTATCTGTAGTTAGCTTCGAGTCTTTTTTGTTTGTTTGTTTTGTTATGTTATGTTTTAAGGGGAGCTTTTATTGATAAAGAGCTGCGGAGCATAGGGGATGTCACACACGGTTTTAACTCGCTCCTCCGGTGATTCGCAAACTGACGCGGTTTGGTTTGTGTCTGTCTGTCTGTCTGTCTGTCTGTCTGTTCCACCCCAGGGTCAGCGGACTCTCTCCTTTCATGGGAGACAACGACAACGAAACCCTTGCCAATGTCACCTCCGCGACGTGGGACTTCGATGACGAGGCTTTTGATGAAATCTCGGACGATGCCAAGGACTTTATCAGCAACCTACTAAAGAAAGACATGAAGTAAAGCTGCTGCGCTTCATCCGCGTTCTGCGCTCGCCTTTAGCTGAACCCGCCACTCGCGTTGCCCCCTCTGAACCTCCACGGGGCCGCAGCACCTCCGGCCACGCTTTACCAGGAGCTCTGTGTGCCCTCCGTCCGTGTGCGCAGCGCTCTCTGTTCCACCGCAGGGGCCTCGGGCTGAGCGGAGCTCTCGCTTTCCATCGCCGGCTCCTTCTGCTCGTCCCTTCCCCAGGGAAAGATGCTCCCTGAGGTTTTGTGTGGCCGCTCTGCTTGTGTGATCTCTGCTTCTTGCGACGCAGATTCCCGCACGACACGCTCTGTCTTGATCTGAACGGGCTGATATTTTGCCGTGGGGTGCTTTCAAGTGTGGTGCCACTAAGCTAGGCAGCTTTCCTATAAATGTAGTAATTGGGCGAGGAAAAAAAAAAATCAGGGTTGGAAGCCCTGCTTACAGCAGTGTCTGAACCAACCAAGGAAAGGGAGTGCTTCCAATGGGTTTGCAGTTGGATGGATGGAAAACAGAGGGTTATTTATCTGTGCGTCTTGAGCAAAGTGAAGAATGGGTGTGGCTTGAGAGATTTGGACGTTTCTGGGTTTGGACATTCCTGAACACTTTAGATATTCAGGAGGGTCTTAATCAGTGGGATGGGGAAATCTCAGTAAGTGAAGGAAAAGAGATCTGGGAAGGGGTTCTGCCAGCATGAAGCAGCTGAATCATTGCCACTGTGGCTCTGCTGTATGTGTTCCGTGCCTAAAACATATGGCTTTTCCTGCTTTGTTTTATAATATTTTATTAACACTTAAAAATGCACAGTTTCCTCTCAGAAAGGTCTACAGAAATTGTGAAAGTGAGTTTAAGAAGTAAGCAGGGCTGGGAAAGCAGTGCCGTGTGATCTGTGGTGCTAAATTTACGAAACAAAAAAATCAGCTCCCAGAAAATAATGTTACAGCAGGTAGGTTCACCTCTTCTTACTGGCAACGCTGACTGGTCTTTTTATATAAAAACAGGAGTCGCTTCAATTGTACTCAATGTCTTCAGCATCCCTGGCTGCAAAAAGACACCAAAAACATGGAAGCCAAAAAACTGTCCAAAGATAGGATGAAGAAATATATGGCCAGACGAAAATGGCAGGTAATGAAGAGGGCATGGAATTGGGCTCAATGTCCTACCAAGTCATTTTATTTTTAATGTGTATGATTCTGGGAAACTCGTCCCGCCAGGTGGTTCCCGCTGCTGGTGCAGGCTCTGGTGTGGCTGCAGTGTGAATGCAGTTTGGTCTCTGCAGTCGAGCAGGAGGCTGCGCAGCTGCACGTACATTGCGTGTGGTGATTCCCTTCCAGGCTGTGAAAAAGCGTATCAGTTCAAGTATAGTTTTTGCCACTCTTTTTGGGGTATGCCCATCTCTCTTCCCTGCCCTCCCCAGGCCACTGAGGCTGGGGGATTATGTAATCCTTAAACTTAAAGAGTTCAGGGAAAACTCATCCGCCCGACCTCTCTATGGACACCTTTGTTTTGTGGTAGTTTCATTCTACTAAGCCAGTAGTTCTGTCCTGTTGGAGCTCCAAGCTTCTCATGGATTTGGTCAGATTGGTTTAATAATTTTCTTTGGCATATTTGGTCCCTATATCTTCTTTTTTCTTAATGCTGGGACTGTTGTAGCGGGTCCATCTGTGTCACGCTGATAGCTAGAGGAGTTGCTGTGTGAAATCCTCGATCCAGCCTTTTGAGTAGCCTACAAAATATTAATTCGTGTAAATCTACCTTATATTTCCTCTTATGTTCTACTGTACATGTTTCTTGGAGCTCAGGCAAGCTGTACACCAATAGGAGTGTCTGTACTAGAGCCAGCATAGTTTGAGCATATTTTAGTATCCTGGTGGTTGATCCTTGATCCTGTCAGAGGTCTGCTTCCATCACGCAGATGGTACTTTCTCATTCATTTCACATTAGCTCGTTATTCGTCCTTGATGCAACCCAGTCCAGCCCATACGGCTGCGGAGAGAGCCGTCCCCCCCGGAGCTCAGTTCCAGTTAAACAGGACATTGCTGGCCCTCCTCTCGCACAGTGCTTTTTATCCGCAGCTAACAGAGACATTCATTTAGGTATGAGTTCATCAGGGGAAGTTTATATCTGCAACTAAATTTGGTAATTCAGTCCAGCCTGCTCTGTCTCTCCTAAAACAACAGAGCTATATATAAGCAGTTTGTCCGACAATTCCAGTGAGGTTTGCAGAGATCCCAGATAATTTGTCCGAAGCACAATTGTTGCAGAAAATCACATGCCTGTTGGACTGGATTGATCAGAAGCCTTTTGTGTTATGTCTTAGAAAACAGGCCATGCTGTCCGAGCAATAGGAAGACTGTCATCCATGGCAATGATTTCTGGTATGAGTGGGAGAAAGGCCTCTGGGAGCTCGCCTACCAGCCCTATAAATGCAGACAAAGCAGAGAACGAAGGTAAGGATTTTTTCTGCACCGTATTTTTACCTCTCTCTGAATCAATCTTACTAAAACTTTCAGCAAAATGCTAGAGATCAATCACGGAGTTGGATATTCCTGCTCACTCTCTCTCTCTCGCTCTCTCTGTTTTTATCTTCCTACTTTTTAAAGAAATCTGTCAAAAATTAATTGTACTCATATTGTTCTGGTGCTCAAAATGCCCCAGTATAAATACAGGCAGTAAACTCTTCTCTTTTTAAAGTCAAAGAATTAAGGCAGATTTGTCAGCTGCTCTTTCTCTGAGTTTGGGAATGCGTGTTTATACAAAGATGACAGTGATGTATTGCCTTCTCATGCAAGCAAGCAAGCAAGCCATAAAGCATTAACACTTGCTGTAACCAAGACACATACCCTGCATTAACCATGCTCCTCAGATGGGGCATTTAGGGGAAAAAATAACGTGTTTGCATTATTCCCCTAACCCCCAGCTAAAATGTGGATTTGTGACATGTAGCAATCAGAGGCGCAAGTGTTTGACACGGCTGAAAATCAAGCAAGTCACTTTGACAAATCCACAGCGACCGTGGGCCTGACACCAGTGGAGCCGCTTTACTCCCCTGACTGGCAGAAGTCCAGGTTTGGTTAGAAAGAAATTCAAGGCAAAAACAAGGATGATTCCTAGTGTGGTGCCCTGCAAGTCAGTTTCTTTCTATTTGTGGCCTGAGTCTTTGTCCAGCTGCAGAGGATCAGCACAAAACTAAGCAGGCCATGTCCCTGCTGTCCCCTTCGTCTGGCAGAATTGAGTGAAATAAGAGATGCTGGTAATTAAATGTTAAAACGCATCTTTTGAGAACACGCGCTGTAGAATTGTTAACTACCTCTTCACTCTCCTGCAGATGCTTTCCTTGAAGAAGTGGCTGAAGAAAAGCCCCACGTGAAGCCATATTTTACTAAAAAAATCCTTGACTTGGAGGTTGTGGAAGGAAGTGCTGCTAGATTTGACTGCAAAATTGAAGGTACTTTGAATGTCTGTTTCTTTCTTCCCTTCCATGCCACTTTGCCGCATTGTGCAGCTGTTTGACTTTTCCATGGGTTTTTTTCTGTATTATCATTGAGTTGGTGCCATTTTGCTTTACCAATTCCATGCCTGTCACAGCATGAATGTGTTGCAATAACAGAAATCATGTGGAGCTGCATGGACTTGTTCTGTGCTTGCCATAGAACAGAAGTCTGCAAGAGTCAACATGTGAATCACTAATTCAGAATAGCAAGTGGGAGTTGTTATATGATTTTTGAGGGTAGAAACAGTAAAAACAAGATGTAAAGTAGTAGCATAAATTGAAAGAGTGTACTCTTAGAGACTGCTAAGCAGAGACCAAGAATTAGTAGGAGGCTGCTTATCTGAAATGACAAATTTCAGGTGGCCTCAAGATAATTATAAGCCACACATACATTGCATTAACAGCAAAGAAGTCCCTAACACTGTATATGCTTGAAAAGTAATTTTAATATCATTGCACTGGTTACATAAGTCACATCTGGAAAATACTGTATTGTTGTTTGGGGTTTTTTGAAATTTATGAGTTCAAGAAAGAAAACTCGGACTAGAATACGCAGACAGAAAGCATAAGTTTATAAGAAGGCACTTAAGGAGCCCGGGCTTGGTCAGCCCAGCAGTCTGAAGGCCAAGAGCACTGATGCTTCTATTGCAATGAGACTGAAGCTTCTGTATTTGAGCTGTGGGGGAAAACTAGAAATTAGGAGAGAAGAGCTGTGAAAACAGAAGGGATAGAGTCACTACCATACTGCATGTATTCAAGATAATTTATAGTCCTAAAATGAGGTTCAGAAACTGCCTCACTGACCTTCTGCTTGTTTGTTTGTGTGCTCCAAATCTCTTTCACTGCCTGTGTTTCCTACCTCACAGTGGAGATGTGAGGATGGATTATTATTGCTGATGGATGCTCAGCGTGAGGGGTATGTGCACAAGTACTGCATGAAATAAAACAGATGGATGTACCACGGCTGATGTTCCAAACTTTCCAGTGTATTGCTGTAATGTTCATTGTGTACTAAGGAGTCCTGCACTTTTATTTCTGCTCAGTGGGAAGTTATCCTCCCGTCACAGTCCAGAACTTGGCTGAGATGGCAAACCTTCAGTTCGGTATAGCAGCCAAGAGTACTGTATAAGGGATTGTTCTCCAGCAGGCATTGTACAGCCCTGCTCTGGAGGCTTTGCAGAGCCATTTGCTTCACAAAAGGCTCCAAAGCTCCTGTTGAGATGCATAATCAAAATGCTTTCCTTAGACTCCCTTGCTTATCCTAACAAACAGAGAGAAAATGGGAGTGCCCCGGACAGGATGGGCTGGCTCCTAAGGAGCAGATTAGGAGGAGGAAGATTCAGAATAGGCATGGCAAAGCAACCTGAGAAAGATATTAAATTGTGGTTGTAGCCCAAAGCAGCTTTACCCTTGAAACTCTAAATCTGGGTGTTGGGAGCTGTGGTTTCCAGCAAAGCTGCAGCGTCAGGTTGGCCTCAAACGCACTGTCAGAGTCCCTTGCAGCTGCTGGCTGCGACACACCAAGCTGTCTGCTGGCACTGCTGACGGAGTGCAAGGGGCAATCTGGCGAGTGCCGCAGTGCTCACTGGCCATTTTTGTTACTCGTAATGAGGTTGTTTCAGGTAATGTGAAGTAAAGAAGCCTCAGGTCATTGTTTATTTTACATAGAATTCAATAAAATATTTGTCTATAAACCTACTGGCACGTCCACACACCGAGAGGGAACTGGAGTGTAAAGTAATTACGAACGAGTTAATATTCGGTTATTGCAGTTGCTGTTCTGTCTCTGCTCTTGCAGGCTATCCTGACCCTGAGGTAATGTGGTACAAGGATGATCAGCCTGTCAAGGAGTCCCGTCACTTCCAGATAGATTACGATGAGGAAGGGAACTGTTCTTTGACTATTTCTGAAGTATGTGGGGACGATGATGCCAAATACACCTGCAAAGCTGTTAACAGCCTTGGGGAAGCCACGTGCACCGCAGAGCTCCTTGTGGAGACGATGGGAAAAGAAGGAGAAGGAGAAGAAGAGGATGAGGAGGAAGAATGAAACGAGGCTTAAAAAAAAACAAAAAAGGAAAAAAGAAAAAATATATTTAAAGACTCTCTTTATAAGGCTCAGAAAACCAAGTAATCAAAAGCACCTTGTGTGATACGTAGGTCTTTGGGGGGGGTGTTATTACAGCGTGATCAGTTGATACCTGTTTGCTTTATGTATGGGCATTAATTCAAATCATCAGGCACTTTTAAGTTGCCAGCATGATTGGATTGACTTTAAGCAAATCATCAACTAAGTTGCCCAGTCTATTTTTAAAATCAAATGTATGGAAAACAAGTCTACAGTTATATTCTGAACATCTTAAAGAAAAATAGTCTATTTACTGAGCTCACTGCTCTATACCATCGCTTTCCTCAGCCGAAATTGCAGCTAAGTTGGCTCCCCAAGATATACTTTACATGGAATCATTGGCCAGACATGCAGTGAATCTCTCCAGTCCTAAGGAATAGGCTGCTCCCTGAGCTGTGTCTCGTGTAAGGGAAGGTTTGACAGAGCCAGCATTGCAATTTGTGTGTTGGCAATGGTTCATTTCTCATTTGCTTTAAGCAGAATCTCACAGTCCTAACTCCAAACACATTTACTGCCCTTTGTCAGTGCGCTGTTAGCGCAGACATTAAACACCCAGGTGGTTTCCCAAGATACTCCTGATCTTGCTTTAGCCAGCTGATCACACTTTGTCATCCTTCCCTTATGGAGCCTGTCACTTCCATGCAGTTACAGCTGCCTGCTTAAGAAACACACTGAAAACACAAAGACTATTTTCTGTATTTCTGGTCAGTCTGATAATGACTTACGAGTCATATATATGCTGCTGTGAACAAACAGGTTATTGCACAATCAGTGGCTTCTCTGTGCACGTGTGTGAATGGAATCCCAGGTTAGTTAAAGTTTTACTTGCATTTATTTAGAAATTGCAAAACAGATTTCAACTGATGATAAGCTGGAAACTCCCACAGATTTTTGGAGTAGCCAAAAAGATAGTAGCCTGGATTACAAACTCCTCTTTACTTAGCAGTTTCCAAAGAATCTTAACCTATATAGGATCTATTTGTACCTTATGAGCTTGACTGTCTTGTTTTTGTCTTGACCCTGCACCAGTAAGGCTGTTGCGTTTTTTAAAAACGCAAAAAACCCCCAAAACACCAAAAACAAAACAAAAAAAAATTCATCCCTCCCCCCCCCTTTTTTTTTCTCAGAAATGGTTAACGCACTCAGACTTAGTAACTTTGCTTTCCTTTCACAGTATTGGCACTTTTTAATTTTGTTCTTGTTGTTCAGAGGTAATATCAGAGGCTGCAAGGTGATACGCATAATCAAAAACCAGTGTGTCTTATATCTATGTATCATTCCAAAAGTGATTTTTTTTTCCACTTTTTGTGTGTGAAGTGCAACCATTTGCATTTCAAAGGTTACCTCTTTTAAAAAACAATTACCTTAAATCCTCACCATTAAGTAGTCAGTGTACATTAATACAGGTGTGTACATTATCAGCCTTAGGTTGTTTGATATTACCTAGTTGTGTATGTGTTTCATATGATTTGCTGTTCTACATTCAAAGCTCAACATGTGGTTGACACGATGGTTTTTAACTGCTTTACTCTTTGTTGCTAAATTCAGATTGCCAGCATGTCTTTTCCTTTTCGATTGATGAAAACCTCTTGCTATACTAAACACAGTATTGCCACAATTCCTTATACTGAACGGTTTTGAATCTGATTTAGAGCATACAGAGCTTTCCTCACGGTTTTTTCTTTTTTTTTTTTTTCCCAATGTTTTAGGCAACAACGGGGTGTATTTTGTACCTTAATAAAAATATGTTAATGTTCTCCCTGTTTGTTAAACCATCAGAATTGCAACGATGAGACCGCTACAGCTGTAGTTACTCACGGTTCCTAAATAAATACTACCACAAAGCACGCTCCTCGTACCTTCTGTTGCAGGCGTCGCATCTCCTCCTGCTCTGCCCCGAGAGCTGCTGGGCACACGAGTGGATGAGGTGGCAGCAGCGAAACCTCCCCGACCCCTGTGGTGCCGCTGCGCTTCTCCTGCCCCGCCAGCGCAGGCTGGAGCTGTGCGGAGGCTGCTCTGCCCACCCGGGTACAGCCTGGGGCTGGCACGGCCTGGGGCTGGCACTCGCAGCCATGTGCTCTGCACGTCTCCAGCATCATCCCATCCCTCACCCACACACAGAAGGAACAGCAGTGGGAACGTGGATGGGGCACCATGCCAGCCGGGCGTTTGTTTTACAGTTGAGAATTCCCTTACGGTGGGGAAACGTAGTTCTGAAAGACTGCAAGGGCAAGAGAGAAGAAAATGAGGGAAGTCTCAGTGTAGATGTGGACTCACACCAATGTTCCTAAAAGCTGCAACGACGAAGATAAAGACAAATCTGCTTGTGCCTGCTTCTGTGCTGACTTCTTCTACCGTGCAGTCCAGGACACCACATGCAGGACCACATGGAAACTCCCTAAAGCAAAGCTCGTGAAACACCCTGCTTGTAGCAACACGTTTCTTGAGCAAATCTTCAGCCCCAGGGATCTTTGCCAGATGTGCCTCGCTGTCTCGTGAATGTTCCTGACCTTTACACAATATTCACTGCTGGTTTCCATCCAGGTAGGCACATGCAGGAAGCAGGAAACGGTGTGGCTTGGATGGGCTGCTCTGTGGCCACAGCAGGGTCTGTGGGTACACGCACCGAGTATCAAAACCCACAGATCCTGCACAGATTCTCCCTTCCCTCTCCTACTTTACTGGTCCTTTTGGGTTCCACAGGCTATAAACTGCCTATTTTTGTTTTGCCCCAAGGAGCTTACCATCCCCCTGTTGCTTCCTATCTACGTCCATTCTAGTCTGCAGGAAACAATGACTTCTGTTTCAAAAATTATGTGATGCGTATCTAATTCAGCTCTGACCAATTGATTCCACCCTGTATTTGACCTCTATTTTTTTTGTTTTGTTTGAATAACGACATTTTATTTCCACCGAAGAAAGATGTTTTACGTACTTGAAACCCTGTCGCATTTTTCCAGCCACCCTAATCAGCCTAATAAAAGGCATTAGCTCTTTCTGTAGACCTTGTCTTGCTTGTACAATGTTTGCAGAAAGCCGCTCTTGGGGGGTTGTAGAGTTGAAACAAAGCCCAGGAGCAGACTTATGCAAGACACTGGTATTGTCCAACATGGATCACTTAATTCTCCTTCTGTTTCTTTTGTGTGGCATTCAGTCCTCCCAAGAAACATGGAAAATTTGGGACTAGCTGCTTTCAGTATTCGTCTTTCCGGATTTGCAGAAACTTAATTTACTTCATGACTGGCCTGTGCAACCACCCAAGCACCCTGTGCGTATTTCTGGTTGATGGGAGAGACCTTTGCTAATCGCATGTGTGGCATGCAGACTGCTGGATCGCTGCTTCCCTTTGCTCCCGAGGAACACAGCACCGAGCTCCACAGCCCTCTCCTCTGCAGTGACTGTCAGCCTTTGAAAACACAGACCTTTGTTCCTTTAGTTGCGTACATGAATAATGAATGATTTCTCTAAAATTTATTTATTGAAAAATTGCACCAAAACATTAGTGTTTGAAAATGGAATTCTCATAAGTGCTCTTTGCATTTTGAGCCCTCTTGCCTGCAAGAGACGTGCATGTAATGCCATGACTTTATTAGGCCACATAAATACTGTGTATTGCTGGGATGGGAAGCAAGGCTTACGCTGTTATTCTGCACCACTCATCAAGGGACTGCAGCATGACATGCATGGGAAATAAACTGAGAGTTGTTTATGGAAGCTGAGAAGTAACCCCAGAGAGTGTTTGCAATTTCTGTAGGGGGAAAAAAAATAAAATTCTTCCATTGTAGCTCTCTGGGAAGGTAATTCTGCCTGCCCCGAGGAGGATGTGTGAATGTGTGTTGCTGGGAAAGCAATGCTCTGCAGGTTTGCTTGTGTGTGGAACTTCAGCAGGAACTGAGTTACAGCCCTGGCTGTGCCAGCAGCTTATTCACACACACGGTCACAGAACTGCCTGGGCTGGAAGGGACTTCTGGGGTTTATCCAGTCCAACCCTGTGCCAAGGCAGGGGCACCTGGAGCAGGGGACACAGGAACGCGCCCAGGTGGGCTTGGAATGTCTCCAGAAAGAGAGTCCAGGCCCTCCCTGCACAGCGTGTTCCTGTGCTCTGCCACCACCAACTAAACAAGGTCTCCCTCGTGTTGAGGTGGAACTTTTGCATTTCGGTTTATGGCCATTGCTCCTTGTCCTGTCCCGGGTACCACAGAAAAGAGCCTGGCGCCATCCTCTCGGCACCTGCCTCAGGGACATCCATATGCGTTAACGCGATGCCCTCTCACTCTTCTCTCTAAACTGCAAAAGCGATGAAAACCTACTAAATATTCCAAAAATAACCTTGCCGTGACAACTAGCACTACCAACACCTCTCAGGACTCGGCAGACCTATTCCTCCCCGAAGGGGGGCACTTGGAGCCTTCCCTAAACAGCGACCAACAGCTTTGCCGGCCGGGAATCACGCAGGGGGGTTCCCGGGAAGGCTCTGGCGGGTTGCTGCTTGTGGGATGCGGGATGCGGTGTGCTGGGGGATGCGGTGTGCGGGATGCGGTGTGTGGTGTGCAGTGTGCTGCAGGATGCGGTGGGATGCGGGACCCGTTTGCGGGGTGCGGTGTGCGGTGTGCGGTGTGCTGCGGGACCCATGTGCGGGACGCGGGATGCTGTGTGCGGTGTGCTGCGCTGTGCTGTGGGACCCGTGTGCGGAACCCCGTGTGCGGCACCCCGTGTGTGTGCGGGTCTCCCCGCTCTG
>VWZF01002605.1:5221943-5247973 GCA_013396755.1 Sclerurus mexicanus | reverse complement strand
CGCGGGGCCGGGTGCGGGCAGGGCAGCGGGGCCTCCGCCCGGCACCGCGCGTGGGCAGCGCTGGGAACGCGGCCGAAGCGTCTCGGGCCGCCCGTGGTGCCGGAGGGGGCCCTGTGCGTGCGGGCCCGGCCCGGCCCCGCGCTGTCCCCGCTTGCCGCAGTGACACCTCGCTCGCTCGCTCGCTCGCTCGGCGGAACTTGCACGCCCCGGGCGCCGCTCCCGCATGGGCGCGTTTGCGGTGCGGGCTCCGCGCCGTGCAGCGGGGTAACCCGAGCGCGGGGAGCTTGCCCGCAGCGGTAGGTGAGAGGCGAAGCTGTTGCGCCCTGCCAGGTTGCCCCATCAGGCCTTCGGCCGCTCGGGAGCCGCAGAGGTGCTGCTCGCGGCGTGGGGGCCCCCGGGCCGGAGCGGTGCCCAGCCCTGCGGGGCAGGGGGCGGGAGGGGCGGGCTGGTGCCTGCACGGGCGTGTTCTGGGGCACTAAACTAAAAATGGTGACAACTGGGGACTCTCGAGAAAAAGGAGACTTTTCTCTTTCTTTCTTTTTTTTTTTTTTGAGTCTTACTGTAATCAAGATAAAAATAAAACCATCTCTTGAAAGATTGAGGATATTTGGGTGGGAGGAGAAAAGAGCCTTTAAAATGGATCCCAAACGAGCCTGTTTTCTGCTAGCACGTGAGAAGCGAAGCGAACAGCCTAGTCTCACTGTTTTGGGGGAAGGTTAGTATAGAATGAATGTAGATACAATTTACTTTACTAAGGAAATTGGACATGACTGTTCTTGTCTTTGCTGGTGACAGCTGGTGCTGTCTCAGCTCACAGGGTAGTTACGCTTGTGTGCAGCAAAGGTAGCTGGGCTGGGAGAACTCAGCTCTCTTAAGGTGCTTGCTACACCTGTTACCCAATAGCCCTGTTACTGTGAAGTGCTATTGCCAAGCAGGTTTGTGGCTTCATGTGACATTTACAGCGTATTTCACCCGCAGGGGACTGATAATTATCCACCAGTTTGATTCAAGTGAATCCCTGATTTCAGAAACACTTAATTACAAGAGTAATAGAACACAGTACAGGCAGTCACGCGGTCTTTTCAGTTTTGTTGTGGTGACCCTGCACAATGTTAACAAGTTCACCTCTCTGAGCTCTTCTGAGAAGTAAAAGCATTGGCCTGCTCACTTTGCTGCTCATGTGCAATTCACTTGCGTTTATAAAAGATCTCAAAAGCCTGAGAGAGACGCTGTGGTGTAAATGGGAAGTTTCTTTACAGGTCATGAACTTTTTATCACGGCAGGCAAGCTCCTGAGAGTGGGAAATTTCTATTTCTTCAGAAGAAAAAATTAAAACAAATTCAAGTGTTAGAAACTCAGAAATAAATAGCATAAATCTGTCTTTAGGTTCCTGTTGTCATGTAAATCTTGATCATGTTACCCGTTTTCCTGATTTATACCAAACCTCCTAGAAAATTCCAGTGGGAATTTGGGTGGGATGTGGCTTATGGTGCTTTAAAATGAGCTGCTTTTTCTCTGGGCATATTTGTGATTAGATGATTTCTGCAATTTGGGGAGCTACCGTAAGAGTCTTGTGATTAGGAGTCGTATCTCTGCATTGTCTCTCACTGCCCTTCTTTTGGGGTAGGTGACTGGGAGCTCTTGACTGATAATTTGTCTTCAAATGGATGAGGATTTTGTGCTTCCCCTGGACACAGCTGAAATTCTACAATACACGATGTTGAGCTTAGCATAAACCTCAAGTAGTTTCTTCCTTTTTAAAAGGTAGTTTTTTAGGAGTTGGTTGACAGCACCTCAGTTGTTCAGATCAAAAGACTGATGCACAGCTGGTGGCAGTAATTAGTTACCTGTGTCAGTCAGTGCTCAGACTTTTTTTCTCAGACTGCACTGTCTTGGAAAGAGCATTGTGAAAACAAAACACCAAAAAACTGAAGGTGCCCAGATGATGAAGTGATGCTGCAAAAGCACGTGGGATTTTTCTAAGTGGCTTGTTTTGTTTTAAAAGAGGTGGGTTAGAAACTGAAGCACACAACAACATTGTTGTGCAGTAAATAGGTACTAAAGTAAATGGTTTTTAAACTATAGTTGCCTTAGTTATTAGCTTTATTTTAAATGGATCAAGTAACAATTGATAAATCGCCGCATAATGTTAAATCTATTTATCTTGACTTAGCTAAAGAAAACACACCTTGCAAAAATAGTAGATCTTATTTCTAGTTTTGTACTGCGGTGCATATGGATTTCTAATACAATGACTTTTACAAGAGCAAAACAGTAGAAAAAGTATGTATACCTATGTATCCCTAGATGGAGCTGCATGCATTTACCACTTGGTTTATGTGTTTTGGGTGTTTTCTTTCAGAAAAGGGACCGACATGGCATAACAGGGAATAACCAGTCCTGCATTTGGTTCTCAGTTTTTTTTGCCCCTGGCTCAAACCATTAAGCTGCAGGAAGCTCGGCATTGCTTCTCTTGGGTACAGTCAGACTGCTTTCCCATCACAGTGTGGAGCCCTGTCTGTAGTCATGCCTGGCCTGGCCTAGGAAGCTCATTCTGGAGGCATAGATGCAGCACAGAAATTGTTTTCTAAAAGCCGTGGTTGACTAAAATCACTGACTAGTGCTGGGCAGGGAGGGAGGGCACGCTGTTAGAGTTGAGTGTGGATGTTTGGCAAGCTGCTTTAAAAGGTGATTGTGTTTCTTATATTAGTCAAGTGCTGTAACTGACCAGTAGTTCTGAGTGTAACTAGCTGATGGTGGTACAAACAAGGAATTTTGAAAGAATTGCACTGAACAAGATAGATCATAATGTAATAGCTTTTGAATCTGCAAGAGTTTGTGTTAATCAGCGATGAGCGAAGAGAGCTCACAGTTACGAGTTTCATTGTCCGCGTCTTCAGTGAGCGGTTGTTGAGAGTCAAAGTGCACTTCCCCCTTTGCAGGTGCATTCACTGCATAGCTTTGCTGTGTTCTCCTGCATAAGGATGCAGAACCTCAGTCAGCTTGGCCTTTTTACGACCGTGAGAGAAATAAAGGGAGTTAAAGTAAGGACCTGAGCATGAAGCTTTTCTATCAAGTCTGAGCAACTGAAAGTAAGACGTTTATGTGTCTGCAGTATTCATTTTTCTTAGTTTGGATTAGTCAAAGAGTCTGGTAGTCTAGCTTGACGTTTACAGGCACAGCAGTGGTAATTTAATGACGTGTAACTCCAGTGGTAATTTTATAAAATGTGACTCCAGCTGGTGTATCAGGTGGACTTTGGAGTCTAGGTCAGAGAAAGCTGGAAAAACTGCCTTACAGCTTAGCTTCCATGAGACAGTGGTGCCTTTTGCTGCCCTTTCAAACTTCTTGCCAAGTTTCATTTGCAGTTGATACTCCTTGCTTTCACCTTCTCCTGTTCCATTTTCTCCTGTCAGAGAGGGTGAAGAACTATTTAAGCATTACAGAAGCAGGACAGGTACTAAAAGCTTCAGCACAAACCAGGCTCAGCTTTTAATTTTGTACAGATTAATATTTTTTTCTGTATTAAATGGTTTTTGAAGGACAGCAAAAGGAATGGAAAATACAGTCTCTCTGGAGACAGTGACCTGGCAGGAGGGTGGACATGAGCAAAAGGCTGGAGCTCCTCTGGGAGCCATGGACTTTACCAGTCGCTTGCTTAAGGTGAGAACAGTTTGCAGGCACAACCAAGAACTGGTGTCTTGTGCAACTGGAGAAATTGCTCAATTCAGCCAAGTTTCTCAAGAAACATGGAAGATCAGGAAAAACAAACTTGACAAAAAAGAACAGAACAGTCAACCTGCTCTGATTTCCTGTTCTAAAGAAGGAGCAGTGTTGCAGGGGAGGATCACTAGTACTGTAGTGCTTACTGGTTTATTTTACACTCAGTTCCAAATACAAAATTAATCTGATTCATTCTTTGTAAACAGCAGTTTACTCTGCAAATGTTTGTCTTTTGGGTTCACAAGACAGCTTTAAGTGAAATAACTTGTCACTCTGAAAAAGGGAGGGCTTATTTATCTTTTCCCATTTGTCTTTCCCTTTCCTACTGCTTTCCTTTGGTGGTTGTCTTCAAGAAGTTGAGGCAGAAATGCATTATCTTTCTTTCAGTTCTGCTAACAGATGCTGTTATGAACACAAACTTGGGTGCCAGAGTTACTCATGATTGAAAAATCTGGACTTCACTGTGTTTCAAACAATTATTACATTTGGGATAATATTTGTATATACTTTGCAATACCTAAGATAATGGGGTACTTCTAAGACTCTACTATGCTGTAAATGAAGGGAATTTCATCATCTTCCCTGTTACAAAACCACAGCTGCAGGCTTATTTCTGAAGGGTAAAAACTATTGCATTGTTAGGGGACAATGCCTAGTTAGGGGACTGTGGTGCATTGGTGTTAGCAGAGACACTTAGTGACTTACCAGGAGTGTGGAGGGAGCTGGAGGTAAAGTAGGTGGTGACATTAACAGTAGCTGAGAGTAAGACAGCCAGGAGGAGCTCGTCAGTGAAGTTTGGGAGCTGCTGTAAGGATTTCCCACTTTTTATTGACAACCAACCCCTTCTCCCCACGTTTGTCACAGGTAACTGGAAACTAAAGTTAACTGTAGATGCTAATTTCAAGTGAAGAAGTGTTTGACCAGGGCTGACCACTCACCTTAGTTTTGTGGCATGTTGTAGACTTCCCTGAAGAATTCCTGAGGTTGTGGGCAAACCCCAGCTCTTACATGTGTCGTACTGAAAGGTGTTACATCATTGGCCAGGACAAAAAATGTTTAGGTTTGTTTAAGTTACCTGAGGGGAAAATCAGCAGGGGAAGCAGGTCACATTGTTCAAAGTACAGCTGCAGTTACATAGGCATAGGTATCTTTGTGCTTAAAAAGGAAAGCTGTGCCTTCAAGGCTTTAGCAGGCTCAGCTTCCTTGCAGTTATTTTTCTGTAACTATTTCTCATATAATATATGCTGCCAATTAAGGGGGATGACCTATCATAAAGTCTAGGGGTTTACTTTGAGCGGAACATTACAATGAATACCTTCTAAATCTTGTTTCTGTCATGCTGCTTTAAGTTATGGTGTAGTAAGAGATCTTTGACCGGCTGTCAATAGTTGTCTGCTGAAACTAAACAGAATGTGATGCTAATCTGTCACGGATACACTAAATTAAGAAGAGCTTATGAAAAATAAACAGACATTAAAGGTATTGGTATCATGTTGGTGCTGAAAGGTGCTTAAAAAATGCACGGTCTTTACTTCTGATAAATTTTCACAAGATCCAAGTATTTAATGCTTTCAGTGTTGCAGGGGGTAGGCAAAAGTTAATATATTACAGGATAGTTATGGCTGTTGCTTTCTCAGATATCGAAAGAGGAATTAAGGAATTTTTTTGGTACCTATGCTCTGTTTAATGTCTCCTTATCTTAATCTTTTTTCCCTCTTTCAGATGGCTTGTTATTGCCGTTGGTCTAGTTCGGGCATACCTGGCCAAAGGGAGCTACCATAGCCTTTACTACTCCATAGAAAAGCCCCTGAAATTCTTCCAGACTGGAGCTTTGCTTGAGGTAGGTGTAGTCCTCTTCCCTAGCATTACTGATGTTTGCATCAATGTGTTGTTGAGTAGAAATAAGGCAGCCTGTGTTGGGCAGTGCTTTGTAGGTACCTGATTTTTTTCATTAGCCTTTATGGAGTGATTTGAAAGTAAATATGAGAAATACACCTCACACAAATATTGAATTTTTCCTTTTAGCAAGGGAACTTACTGTCTGCTATTTAGCTTGGGCAGCAAGCTAAATATTAAGCTTAATCTTTGAAATGCAAATATTGAATCTTAAGCTCTTGTAATAGAACTAAATGTGTGTCTAAATTGCTTAATTTGAAGTGTTAGTGATTTGAATTTTTCTTTCTGTTCTAGATTCTGCACTGTGCACTTGGTAAGCTCACAAATTTTCAGTTCATTATTTTTATAGAAGACTGCATTTTTAGCAATATATTAGCATAAAAATTATTATGGTCTGTGGATTTCCAAATTTTGTTCTGGCATAACTCACTGATTTTGTCTTGAAATACATTTCATTTTTTTACTCAAACTCGTCTACAGGAATGTGTCAGCAGAGGGCAGTCTGGTTCTGTACTTGATAAAGTAGTTCTGAACCTCCTGAATCATGTGGTTACTCTGAAAATGTTATCTTAAAAGGCCAGTTTGTAACTGTGTACAGATCATCCCAAGAAATGAATGATGATATATGCTCCTCAAATTAATGGAAAAGCTTCTCAGAGTAAACTGTATGTATCATCTACTTGCCTGTGCTGCCAAGGCAGTCCTTCCAGTCCTGTTTAATTTTACTGAATCTCAGTTACTGGTTTTTACCAGAATAAACCATACTTTTTAAAAGAATGTCAGAAATTAATATTAAAACATGTCATTTTTGATATCTTATTCAACAAGAGGCAAGAAGGACAAGTTAAATCTTGGAACACAGGGAAAAAACGCTTACAGATAAAACACTGGGTTTACCATCCTAAATCCATAATGCTGTGCTGTTTCTTAAGCTAAACTTGTGTGCAGACACCAGCGTTTCCTAGTAAGAAGAGTGTAAAAAGTTTAATTGTATTATCTTTTTCTCACACTTGTGAGTATATGTCCATACAAATTAGTGAATAGCAGGAGAGAGTCCTGTGTTTCACCTTCTAGGCTGATGCAGAAGAGCAAACAAGATGATTATACCAGCCTGTGTGCAAAACTAATAATTCTGGCTCAGTTGATTTGAGGTGTGGATCCATTTAGCCCATCTCATCCTCAGTAGCACAATTTAAGATTAGTAAAGAGAGCCATTAGGGGAATGTTGCAACCTTTTATACCATTATTATTCTATCTTTTTGCTTTCCCTAACAAAATTTTTTTTTACAAAAGACTTTTTTTTCCTATAACTGGCCATGGATTTTTTTTTTCTTCTGTTAGTGGAAGCACTTGTCAGCCAAATAAAGTGAGGGGCTTTAGCACAGCTGGATGCACTGCTGGTGTTTGCCGTAGCCCTACTGACTCTAGCAAAAGTTTCTATGCAAGGAGAAATGGGAAATTTGCAGATTCCTTTGCCCCTGCTAAACTAATTGCTCTAACTAGAGCTGTAATTCTCTGTCAATAGAGGAGCTTATCTGTGACAGATGGCTGTGTGTATCAGCATAACTTTTCTCTCCACATCTTTTCAGCAGAATCTGAAATGTTAGCATCTGTGAAGCAAGTCCTTCAAAATGTGAAGATTGATAGGGGAATGTCTATCAAGTGTGGTTGAGAACAGAACTTTGACATGTGGCAAAGGTTTAAAAAATGAAGGAGAGCTCTACATGGAAAGGTGACATGTAGCCCAGAGACCAAGAGGAGGGACCAATGGACAGACAGGCACAGGAAAGGGCATGTGCAATTCCTCCACTTGTATAGCAGAGTCAAGTGTATGAATGGCACTGATAGCACGGGAGAGCTTCGAGGTGATGAGAGCCGCCAAAATGTAGAAGAAATAGTAGTACAGGGAATTTGTGAAGAGAATGGAAAAAAACAAGGCTTTGGTGAGTACAGGCCCATCCTGCAGAATCACTGCAGTACCAGCCTCTCTCCCACAGTGATGCTCACTAGGGAGCCTCTGGTAAGTCAAAGCCAGTACTGGTTCACTTTGCCTTAGCCTGCTCAGTTTGGAGGGCTGTGGGGGCTCCACCTGTAAGCTGTGCACACAGCCTGTTCTCAGCTGGGAACCCACTGGGACCCACTTGTTGGGAGTTGGAGGATTTCCTGCTGGAGATGGGAGGCTGAGTCCAGGGTGTGGAAGAGGTCTGGGCAAGGCTTACTTGCTTCTTGGTTCCAGACATGAGCACTCAGTCAAGCACTGATCTGGCATGTGAAGTGTTGTACAAGCAGTGACAGATGTTTTCAAAAATTCCAAGTTTCACGATGACTGTCAGGTACCTGTTCAGTGCAAGGAGTAAATAAGTAGAGGCAAATGAAGTTTACATGAATTATAGCTGGTGAGTCACTTATTTCGATCTGTTTTTGGCATAGATTGGCATTGTCTTGGCTATAATAAAAAAACCTCGTTTGTCTAACTTGAGATAATCTTGGATGGTTCCTATGCAGTCATTTTGGCTTACTTACAGACTCCTTTGCATGAACGTTAGACTATTTTGTTTAGGAAAGGATGATCTAAATTATATAAAAGAAAACATGTGTTCATGTCATAGAAAAGGGCCTTTAACAAGTACAGATTGTGGTGTTTTATAGCACCTCTTTATTGTTGTCAGCTTTAGTGTTGTCTGAGAATGGACACCAGTTCTGCCCTCAGGTTTTACAACATTTATTAGATTATGAACAAAATGTGATAAAACTGAAGGGAAGTATGCTTATAAGATTTTCCTTTCTTTTTGCTCTGAAAGAAGCCTAACGTGTCACTGAAAATAATTCTAATGAAACTTGCCTTTGGCTTTTCTTATTCTTTCTTCCTCTTCCACTTTCCCACTTTGGTCTTTACATCTTTCTGAGCCTTTTTGTGTTGCTTGTTGTGATCTGCATTAATTTCAGAAGCCCTTTTACTGTAGCTTAAGGAGCTGCACCTGTTCTTGCATTTTTCTTCATCATGCTATTGGAAGAAAATAAAATTTTGTGATGCAAAGTTTAGAAATTTTGTGTAATTTGCAGTCTAAAACTACTCCTGCTAGGTCAGATCTGGGTGTGTAGGATCCTTTTACTGGAAGTTTAATCAGCACCTCAGAACTTGCTTGGAAGAACCAGTGATATCTGCTTCCTTGAGAAAATCTTCAGGCTGTTTCTGTACCTACCAGTGCATCAGCTGTTCCGTGGGGCTTGTTTGTTGTGTTTTTGAGGGGATTTTTTTGAGTTGTGTTTCCAGGAAGGAATTATAAACTTTGAATGTAGGCTAGATCAGTGTTTCTGCAAAATCCTTCTATTTCTTTTTTGCTTGCTGTTTTGGGGATATACTGTGCAAAACATCTTTATTGGTTTTATTTTTTAAATGACAGTAATGAAGAGTATCTTGGATAGTTTAATTAAAGAGGGTTTATTTGAAGGACTGTATCCCAGAAGGTGTTTGATTGAAGTTATCTCATCTTATTCAGCTGTTCTGTGTATTAAGGAACGTGCTGTGACTGCGACAAGACCAATTACTTTTATTTGCATTTTGATGCAGAAAGTCTTGTCAGGGGATTGCATTGCATTAGGATGTATAACCATACCACAGGACAGACTTCATGCTTTCAAATTAAAAAAAACTAAATGCTTTCCTTCCAAAAATGTCAAATAACTGGGCTTTGGTTGAGCTCTCTTTTATTTCCCCACCCCTACCTCTCACTCTGGTAGTCGGGAATATTTACTAATTGCAATATATCTTCCAGGCATTGTTCCCTCTTCTGTTGTTCTGACTGCTTTCCAAGTGATGTCAAGGGTTTTCCTGACATGGGCAGTAACACACAGTGTAAAAGAGGTAAGTCAACTACCAAATAGATAGAAAAACTATTGATCTATGCTGAAAAGCAAGTGTTGATCACTGTCTTATTTTCCTTAAGATGTCTTCTGTTTGTATCCCAACATGTGAAATTATTTATGTGAATTTCTGTGGATCAAAAGAAATAAAAATAGATCCGAAGTCATCTTTTCTCGACAGTCAAGGAGAGCGGGGTCTGATTCTCTCACTGTAAGACATCTAGCTCCTGAACAGATTTTGCAGTCCTCACTGGAAGTTAAAGAGGTTCCAGTGTGTAATAAAGAACCTAGAATTTGGGACAGCTTTCTAGTATTGATCTCATAATTAGAGACACCTCCTCACTGCCCCCCTCCTCCATACACAATTCACTTCCTCTTCCGTGGCATCTGAAGCTCCCCCTCAACTGTCTATGCACAACAGTGCTCTCTGTTATTACTCTGATAATCTTTCCTCTGTCCCTCATTTGATTTTCCTACATTCAAGCATAGGTGGGTTCAGGGGCCTGTGTGTTTTTCCTCATTGCTTACCACACGCAATAGTGCTGTACTTTACACAAAGCTCTGTAGAATCTTTTGGAAGCTGTGTTATTTGAAAATTATCCCTGACAGCTATTTGAAAATCTAAACATGCTTTAATGGGTACAGGTTATGCTGACTGACTCATGTCATTTAAATCCTTGTTGTAGCCTAAATATCCTTCATCTGTGCTGGGTTTTCTTCTCATTAAAGAACGAAAGTAGCCTTGACACCAGTGTCAGGATGGGTGCCCGAAATAACTGACAGTCATCTAGTGTCATTCTGTGTACGTGAAATCATTTGTGACTTGGTATGGAGAATGTCTTAAGGAGCTTCTCTCACTGCCAGGTCTTCGGGGAAGCTGCTTTCTCTTCCTTACTCCAAACCTGTTACCAGAGCATCCATCCACATGTAGAGTAACATAACTCACTGTAGTTCCTAATAATTAACAGCCCTTTCTGACATTATGATTCCTGTTCACATGAACCCTTAGTTTCATGCTATTTAAAGTGGAGGAATGTTATTTTTATCAATAAACTTAAAACCTTGTAAATACTTTCTGATGGATTACCTTTTTGCTGCAAATTCATGCACTCTGGTCCATGTAAATACACTGGAAATAAATACTAGATTTTTAACAAAAAAAAGCCATAATCCCAAGGCATTAGATATTAGATACATGTGTAAAAATACTTTTGAAGAATTATGCTTGTAGTTTCGCTTTTTACCTGTATGAGGTTGGCATACCTGGTGCTTCATAAAGAACAATGATAATCTGTTTTCTTGAATTGTCTCCTGGTTTTGAAGTAACCCAAATACCAAAGTTTAGATTGCATGGAATATAATTATTCCATATGTTGTCTGTTATCAAAGGAGAACCTGTAATATGATAGTGGGTGAGGTTTTTTGAAACTTATGTCCACATTCTCACCGAAGAAAACCAGCAAAATGGGAGAAGACGAGAGCAATGAGTTTAGCCTAACATTTGACTTTTAACAAGGGTTCTTTCAACAATATTCCATGCAAATTCTTTTCCTCACACTTGTGTGGTCTTTTGGTTAAAGTCTTGCAAGAGAAAATATTATGTGTTACTTTTTTTCATGTCTTAGAAAGTGGGCATAAGAATGGTAAGGATGAGGAATCCTGTGATGAGTTTTTGACCTGTGACTTAGAGCAAATAAGTAAGAGGCTGTATTCTGACCCCTCCCCATCCCCCAGCCAGGGAGCATGCAGTCTCACCTGGGGACATGTATTGCAAGTGTCACAAGTGTTCTACTTTTTCTAAAGGGCTGTCTGCACAAGTGAGCTCCATGGTGAAGTCCAGGATTAAATTCTCTGGAACTTGTAAGCTATGCAGTTGCATGATGAGGTTCTTGTAAAATAAAACACAGTTTTCCTCTTTAACTCTTTGAGTGAGACTTGTTCAGTATCTTGCTTTTCCGCACTGTTTTCATATAATAATGTAGTTAAAAGAAGAAACGTGTATTGCATCCCTCCTCTCTGTCAGGGTACACTTCTAGATATGTGATGTGATATGAAGCATGCCTCTTGCCACTAACACGTTTGTGCTTTTTGTTGACTTCGGTGCTGATGTGTTGTTAAACTCCATATGAAATTATTTATAATAAATGTTAAAGCATGGCAAATGTTAAAGCACTGCACACTTCCTTGGGTAGCAATGAGATTCCCCTTAACTCCACCGTAGGAGCAGTTGTTAGTGTAGTGGAGGAGGGCCTGGCACATCATACAGGACTTGTTATCATTTTGTCATTACACGAGAGAGGAATTGGTTTGGTGAATTGTACTGTTTCCCCTGCAAAGGAGGGAAGTGAATGAGCAGCCTGGCGTGAAGGACTAGGAGGATGCAGGCACAGGAGAACAGAAAGTGCCCTTCTGTTCAAAAGGTGTCTTTCTGAATTTGTGCGAACAGTGAGATCATCCGGTGACATCATGGCAGACCTTTGCAGAGTTCCATTCTGATTGATAATGCTGTACCCAGTTCTGATGGGTAATTAAAAAATGGTGTCAGGAGGGATTTATTGCTTATCCCATTGGGTCCTGTTACAGATAAGTTGCAGATAAATATAGTGCAACTTTAGAGGAACCTTTCTAGAACATGCAGTCAAAAGAGATGCTGTGAAGACTACATGTACAGCATCTAGAGGTGATAATTAAGACTTTAGTATCTGCAGTTGTGAATTGGTATCTTCAATCAGCAAAGCATACTCAAAGAGGGAAGAACATTTTAACTTATGATATTTGAGATTAACTTGTGGTAAACAAAGTCCATGCTGGAAAGTTCAGGTTTCTGGCTGAGTGCAGTTGAAGAGCTGGATTCATCACTGCTTTACATCTATGTAAAATGTGAGGAATACCTTATAACACAACTGTCTGTCAGGCCCTTTGTGCCTACTGGGAAGCTTCCTTTTTTTATTTTTATTTTTTAATTACTGCGCCAGAGAACCAGCACTTTGGAGCAATATACACTGTTCCTACATTTTTTCACCCTTACAGTTGCACAGCGCTGCTGGGTTTACGCTCCTGCACTGGATTGCTCAATTATGTGTTTAGCTGAAATTTTCTGCAAATTTGTCAAACTGTTACTGTTAATGTGGAGAAATTTCCCTTTCTGTGCATAAGGAAAACATTAAAAACCTCTCAGGCTTTATTTTGTCAACTCCCAGTTCTTATCCTTGCATCTTAAAAGGCTGTGGTTTGTTTTATATTTTAACAAACATTTTCTGCTATTCACAGTATTGAAGATAAGCTAAAATATATTCAGGACCCTCCTTGATGATATATTGGCTTGAAATTATGACCCCTCTTAAGGCAGTTGGACAAATAAGGTGTAAATAAAGTGTAAAATGTGTTTTCACTTGTATCTAATGCTTCCTTGAAAGACTGGCATGAAAACTGGCAGAGGAAGAAGAATTGAGTGCTGAGGGCAGCTTTGGGCTTAGTGGTTTGTTAAAGGTCTACTGTGTCTTTGCTGTACTGTGTCCCTTACCTTCAGCCTGGAAGAGGAGTGATGCAAAGGCAGCATTAGCAGTGCCTAAATGAATAAGACTCTCGAGAGGTTGTTTTGTGAATCAGTTCCCAGGGGTTTGATAATGTGCATCTCAGACATCTTTATAGCAACAGACTTACGACAGATGTGAGTGTGTAAAAAAACACACTTTTTAATGATAACCACCAATTTCCAGTATTCTTTCTTCCCTAAAAAGGGACACAAGCTATAAAGGCACAACCAGTGATTCTTTAAGTGACCTTAACAGGGTTGTGTATGTGTGTGTGTTTCATAATGGTGTGAACTGTTTTAATAACTTCTAATATTAAAGTACACGGGGAAGACTAGACCTTTGAAGGCAGTGTCATAGAAGCCCTGTGATAGAACTGGATTGTTACTGCCAGATGTTTTACTTCCATATGATTCAGTGTTAGCTTCTTGTCCTTGGATGGTACTTCAACCAAAATTTTTGTTTCTTGACTTCGCTGATTTCCTTAGCTAGGGATAAAAAGTGGGGTTTCAAAGTACAGGTTGAAGTCCATGACTCACATTTAGAGGAACTTCCAAAGTTGCTACTCCCAATTTGACCAGAAGATGCAGCTCTGGAGTGCTTGTGGAGCACATGGCTCCTTTGAAACAGCATCATCTGTGAAATGCTGGTAACTTTTTCCTGTTGAGAACTAGGTCTTGCTTATAGAGCAGACCCCAAACAGGATTAGGATCCTGTAGCAATGTAAAAATAGATTTGGTTTCTTGTCTGAAAATCTTCAGATAACTTTTGGATTTTGCTCTTTTATGATGATGCAAGGTAGATTAATTATATAAATAAACTGTCAGAGTTTCATGTGGAAAAAGGTGTGTATGCATTCCCTGCAAAATGCAGCGGAAGTGACCCGAAATGTTATACGCAGCAGAACAAAGATTAACAGCAGGTCTACATTCCAGGATAGCTCAGGATTTCTGTATAAATCTTTCTGGGTTTTGCAGTCTGTAACAAAGCTTTTTCTGGGTAATCCTCATGGCTGTTTTTGCACAAAAATATACGATCATTCCCCTCCTATTGAAAAGTTTCTGATTGCCCATAGATATGCGTGTTCCTTTTCTTTTTGCTGGTACATGTACTTTGCTCAAGATGAATAGAGTGTACCACCCACACCTAAGAACCTCCTTTTCCCTTTTTTCAAGAGTTGGAGGAAAAGAGAAAATGTGGGCCCCTGTGGCTGAGCTCTTTTTGTTCCCATGGTTCACTAAGTTTGGGCTCAAGGTATGACTACAGCTGGGAATTCTGTTGAAGGGGGAAGGAAAAGAGGGGAAAGGCTGCATAAAAATCATGTCTGCTCTCTGGAGAGTTTGTAGTGCAGATGTGCGACCCCCATATCTACTACTTGATCACTGTTACTCCATCTGAAACTTAAACCTCATAATGATGCTCCAAAATCTAATAAATATAACAATTCATTTTAAAATACATGCCTTTGACTATTAACCTTCAAAATACAGAGAGAATAAAAGATGCTTCAGTGATGTGTGACTGACAAAGGCCTCAAGAGGTGTAAAGCAGTGAAACATGATATAATGCCTTGAGTGTAACATTAGAGGAACTGTGCTAGATACAAAAAGCAGAAAATGGAGCAAGGAACAGCGAATCACATAGTTGTCAAGCTTACCGGAGGTGAGACAATCTGAGCTTCTGTTTCTTCTGTCCTCCCAGCCTGAATTCTGGTGTTAGCTGTTTTGCTGCTGCTCAGAAGGAGGACCCAATTTCTTGCCTGTAGAGAGAGGAAAACAGTGCATTTACTCAGGAGTAGCATGAACTAAGAGCAGAATATAAAGTGTAAACCAGATATCAAGTGTTAGACTAATCATCCTTTCTGCGTGCTGCTCTAGGAAACAATTGTAGCACTGAAATAGGAGCTGGTACTGTGTAGGAATGGGAAGAGTTCTGAATTGTACTCAGTATTTCCAGGATTTCTTGTACCAATTTACCTTGCACAGAATGTGAGACCTTAAGTTACCTGATCATGAAGCAAAGCTATTCTTAAACTAGAAAAATACAGAGCATGAAAAGAAGGGTTTTTTTACTGTTGTTACTAATTTTGCTTTTAAGCTCCTTCTTGGAGTCTGTTCTCTAAAATGATGCGGTAAAGCAACCCACGGGAATTGATTTCTGTGAGGTTTTCTTGGGTCTGGTGAGGATTTGGTAAGGCTTGAATTGATACTGAGCTGTTCTTCTTTCCTGCAGGTACAAACTGAAGACAGTGTCCTCTTGTTTGTAGTGGCCTGGACAATCACTGAGATAATCCGTTACTCTTTTTACACATTTAGCTTGTTAAACCATCTCCCTTATCTCATCAAATGGGCCAGGTCGGTAGCATAATAGTAATCACAGCCTTAAAAGCACTGGTTTGATAGGGATGTTTACCTTGTGAAATAGTTGCAGTACAAAAAGTAGAATTGCGCTTTGAAGTAATTGCCCTGTTTGTGAATGTGACTTCCTAGCAGATTTTGGAGTTACAAAAAATCTATTCCATTGTAAGCTGAAAGAGTACAAACTGATATTTAACAGTAAGGGGTGACAGTAAATAAACTGACATTTAACAGTAACTGTTGAATCCACAGGTTATGCTTCAAACAATCTTTAAGCTCAGTGATGAACATCAACTACATTTGGCCCCATTTTAAGCAGTAGAATGACCTTTACCAAAGAGTTTAGAAATGAAAGTTGTAAAGTGCGTATTCGGTGGGGGAGAATAGTTTTAAAGATAGTTTTTAGATTCTCAGAGATAATCTTTAACTATTTCAAACTGATTGCTGATTTGAATACTTATCTTGCAATAATGTTCATAGCTTTCCATGCTCTAGTCAAATAAGAGCTAAGAAAAATAAATACTGAGTTGAGAATGTCAAAATTGAATATTGATAGTAGTATTTAACAAATACTTTGTCAGAGTTTGTTGTAACTTTTAATTCTTTCTGTAAATGTTTTGTTCTAGGTACACTTTGTTTATAGTCTTGTATCCAATGGGAGTCTCAGGAGAATTACTCACAATATATGCTGCATTACCCTTCGTCAGGCAGTCTGGCTTGTATTCCATTAGTTTACCTAACAAGTACAATTTTTCATTTGACTACTATACATTCCTGATCCTGGTTATGATCTCTTACATTCCAAGTAAGTATGAGTTTGTTAGGTTTTTTAGTATTAACAGCTGTAATGGGAAGAGCTAATAGTGGTGGGATTAGCATCCATATAACTGACTAATTTAGGCTGTTGATGACCTTGTTTAATTTTTTATGGTTCACAAAGGTTAGTGTCTCTTGGAAATTTTAGCTTCTGCTGTTTATGTTCCATCCCCTACTTTGTTGTTCTGCAAACAGACTGTGTAATGTAGTCTTAGAAATAAGAAGAGAAAAAGCTTTGCGTGGAGCTTAGAGAGAGAAGAGATGGAAGAGGTACTGGTTTGTATAAAGTGCCTTAGATTTTGAAAAAGCGAGATTAAAATTACCAGAAATAAAACAAATCTGGAAACTTCATTCTTTTGGAAGGACTTTTTCCTCCCTGCAGTCAATTTTCTTTCTATTGTGTGTGTGCAGTTGAGGAAACTTTTGTTACCTGCTTGTACAAGGAGACTTAAATGTGGCATTTTGCATTTAACTAAAAATGTGATTGCTCTAGCAAAAAGTAAATAATACCTGATGCATTAGACTGATGTCACTTCTTCTCTTTAAAGTGTAAAAAACAATAGATAATTTGAGCAAAAAGTGTGTAAGCACATTGTCTTTTAGTGCAGAATTGGTGGCCTTGACCATGTGACTGTGCATCTTGCACTGACATGCAAACCTCGCTTCAAACTTTATTGACTTACTGTGTTTTCTCCTCAGTCTTTCCTCAGCTGTATTTTCATATGCTACACCAGAGGAGAAAGGTGCTCTCCCACACTGAAGAACATAGGAAGTCGGAGTAATTCCAACTCTTTTTCAGAACTTTTCAAACATCAAAATGCTGCAGTTTTTCAATACCCAGCACATTTGTAAAGAATATACCAAGATAAGTCAGAGGTAAAAGACCAATAATTTAGCAAGAATAACTAATAAATCTGATTCCACTGAAATTCCACAATGTAAAACATTGAAACAATTTTCAGCTTGCAGTGCTTCAAAAAACTTTTAAACTTTATATGGCTTGGCAGTTAACCTTTTCCTTAAATGATGTGCTTAATGGATTTCATTTATTATTAAATGCCTGAAGGTTGCAGTATGAGTGATGAAGTTGTAGCCACTAAATGCCTGAATTGGGATTATATTACCAATACCTCTTGTTTTTTAAGTGCTTGACTGCATGCCAGAAACTGTATGTATTGCTGTGAAAGCAAACAATATGCTCTGGAATACTTCTGGATAATGTCTGAGACTTCAGTGGAGAATGTAATCTGGGCAAAGTGTTTGGTTTTAGAAAGGTAGGTCGTGTATTTAAAAGGTGATGGGAACAAGAACAAGAAACCGATTTCGGGTAATGTGGTTCTTTAGGAATTTAAACAGTATGGTGTCTGACCAGAGTGTATTCTCTGAAGATCTTGTTTAAGTTGATTACTCAAATGCTAATGTTAATTCAGAGGCTGTAATGCTTATCTGAAACATTAAAACTCCTCTAAGTACTGCATCCCTGGATACTTTTTTACATATTAAAAAAAGAAAAATAAAATTAACACTAACTGTAAGATTTCTAGTGATACCAGTAATGAATCTAAATATAAGGAGGCAGGTCGCCATAAACATGTGCAGTTCTGCCTTTTTTTGCTTTAAATTATCATCTTTAATCACTGACAGTGATACTCACCTTTCAGTGCTGAGGACTGTTTGGTCTGCTGTGGAATCATCTGGGGGCCTTGTTTCTCAAGCTAACTTTTCTTAAGTGACTGATGTGTATCACTGTGGCACATCCGAGCAGGCAGTTCCAGGCACTCAACTTCTGAAGTGTTGCAAAGGAATAAGCTGAGCTTTTGAAAACAGATTATCTCATGTGTTACGTGCTGCTTTTGCAGACTGGACAAGCCTTCCGTCATCTGTTCTTTTGAAAGAGTGGAAGACCACAGAAAGTTATATTTTCCTTGGTGCTTTCTCTGGGTTCTCTGGCTTAGCTGTCCCTTGGGAAGGTAAAACAGAGAATGGAAGAACCAAGAAAGCCTTGTAGTGAGGCAGAAAGAGCACTAATGCTGTGTGAGAGCAGTGCCCCAAGTTATGAAGAAACTTTTGACCGGAGGCAAAAGGGTAGGGAATGGAAGGGGCAAAGGGAGCAGGGAAATGGACAGATACCTACATTTCCTTTTGTCTTTGCTTGGGTTATGGCCTTTGCTCTGTTAGGCATTGACAGCCAAATGGCATTGTCTGAACCCAGTCGGTCACTAGACAATACCACATAGGCTTCTCTGGCTTCCCTCTTGTAACAGTATAATTTAGTGCACAAATGAGGTGTGACCCTACCATGCTACCTGCAACACTGATCTCGTGCTGTGCCTGCCAGCACCTTCCCCTGGACATGGCCCAGTTGTGCTCAGCACATCCCAGCTCTCCCTAAACACAGCCAGTAAGTACTGAAGGCACAGGCTTTCTGTTCTAGCACTTGGGAAGAGCTGGATTTACAATTATTTAGGTTCATGCTTGTCAGAGCTACATTTTTTAAAAAACTTGGCATTTTTCAGTAATTGTCTTTGACTCCATCTAAAAGTCTGAATTTTCCTAACTCAGTATATAGCACATTTCCTGTTCAACACAAACAGGACTATTATAAGCAGAGAGAGGGTAAGAGAAAATAATTATCTTTGCTTCTATTTTAAACACTTTGGAGCCAATTATTGACTGTATGCAAAAACACAGGAGGTTGTAGCAAGGTGGGTGTTGGTCATTTCTCCCAAATTATAAGTGATAGGACAAGAGGAAAGTTTAGATTGGCTATTAGGAAAAATTTCTTCATCGGAAAGGTTGTCAAGCATTGGAACAATCTGACCAGGGAAGTGGTGGAGTCACCATCCCTGGAGGCATTTAAAGACGTGTAGATGTGGTGCTCAGGGACATGGTTAGTGGGATTTTGCAGTGTTAGGTTGGACTTGATGATTTCGGAGGTCTTTTCCAACCTAAACAATTCTGTGATTCTTACTGTGGTCGTATACAACCTCAAAGTGGATTTGGATTCGAAGATGCAACAGTTCATTTCTGCATTAAGTTATGTGCTTTATTGTAGTGATCTGAGAAATGTTACATTATGCTGAATTCATTGTTCAAAAGTGTAAACTTTCACCCCTGAACAAAACATCTCCTTTTGTTTATACTTGCTATTAAAGAAAGTGATGTCAGTGTTTCTGAAGGATGCCATCTAAAAGATCTGATTTCCTGATGTACTTAGGTTATTGGATATTGTCAATGTTCAGCTCCTGAACTTTCCTTAATTTGATTTCTGTGCCCAAATAAAAGATTTGGTTTCAAATCTGTTGGTCCAGTTTGGAGAAAAGAATTGGCTGTGTAATACTCCTTTATGGAACAAACTCCTGGCTGTGCTGATGAGAAAGATACAGTACAGATCTGTGGACAGTGCAATCAGATAGCGCTGGCACCAGGGAAAAGCAGAGCACGCTGCCAGTAGGGAGGGAACTTGGACAACCAACACCTTTACTGAATAAGCTTTATCATGGAATATTTAATTGAAAACATTAATTTACCACACAAACGCAAATAAACTACAGACTTTTAAAAGAAAATGGAGTTACTTATCCTTTCAAAAGAAAAAGAATTTGCTTTGCTAGTAAGAAATCTTATCAGCAAAGTTGATTTATAAATTATAATCTGAAGTATGAACATACAGTTAGTATGTACAAAAATTCAGCACTTCAGCTTGCAGTGCTTTTTCAAATTTATCTTTGGGAATCGCTGGAAGGTGATCTTGAATGAGAGCTGTACTGTGATGCCCTGTTTGGCTTGTTCCCCAGTATTGACTTTGGTCACACGTGGAGCTTTTTCTCCTCATAAAATAAGAAATTTCCCCTCATCTGTCACTGAAGTTGTAATGTGGTTTGTGTGAACTTTGTTATAAAAGCTTTGGTTGGTGCTCTTTGTCACAAATATAAGGGTTTTTATTTTCCCCACAGACTATTTACTTGGCTTGCATGTTCTCTATCAGCATATCCAAACCAGCAGGTGTTTTCTGCTTTGGTGTCTCTGTTGTGTGCAGTGGTTCAGCTGACAGCACTTTATGTTCTACCATGCTGGCTTTGAGTTAGTCACTACCCTCTAAAAGGCCAAGGCTCTTACCAGTGTATAGTTTACAACTGGAATTGTAGGAATGTTCATATTGTAAATTACAGTAAGATGCAGGTTACAGTGCAGGTAAATCGTAATTTTTCACAATGTGATGTTTCTATTGAAGGTGGGGCTTTTTGTTATCATAATGAAGGTTGACATTTGTGTGGACCAATCTGCAGTGTCATTTTAAAACCTATCTTTAAGCTTAAAATTTTCATGAGTATACATCAAATCATGCATTTTGATGTATATGTCAGTGAAATTTGGGTGAAAACTATATACAGTCATTTTTGTATTTTTTTCTATGTTGTGAAGAATAAAACTGTAATTTTCTAAGTCTGATTCACTAAGATTATTATAAGTTAAATGTATTTTTTGTATATTTAGGAATCTGGTATTACCTGGACCTCTGAAAGATTAAGCATAGACTTTTTATGCATGGTTGAAAGATATTTCAACTTGATAATGCGGTGAAATGGTTGGTATGCTAAAATAATAGTCTGTGTTGTTGCCTTGTGAAATTGATTCTGTGCTCTCCACCTGGATTTGGCCTACTGATCAGTGGTACTAATTGCTATAATCCAAATAAAATAATTCTGAACAAAATATGTTGTATTGTTACTGCTTAAGGAACAAAAGCAGATACTTTATAAATGTGAATTAGGGCTGCATTTTTATTCATTTGCATATAATGTGTACCTTGCAATTTACCAGGGTTCTTTTTAGCATATGTAGTTCTGGAGCTCAGACAAAAGAATTAAGAAACTTCATACTGTTATGAAAGCTCTGCTTTTCACTTTCAAGAGAAGTACTCATAACACCACGTTAACTGTGTCAGCATGCAGACTTACTGCTTCCTGAAGGATCCTCAGTAGAATGTGAGCTTTTTGTTCTGTTGTTATTTGTACTCTGGATGCTGATGGTTTTCTACAAAAACAAAATCGTTTGAGTATTATAAATATAGTGGAATGCTTAACTAATGCATCAGAATACTTCAGAGTTCATTTACTAAATATAATATGTCTGCTACCACGGCAACGTTCTTAGCATTTTTAACACTTCCTGCGAGAGATTTAAAAACTGTGTCTAGATGGCATTAATGCTCATAAATAACAAGTTATAATCCTCTAATAGGAACTGAGTAGTAGTTGCAGAGTGAGTGCTATTATTCTAGGCATATGCTTGTCATAAGATTGCACAACTACAGTGATTTTTTTGTTGATTGCAGACGAGATGAAATACTGCTGTCATGCCCAGCACCAGCACATGTCCTACACATGATAGCTGTGACTTAGCCCTGCTGTGTCATTAAAAACTTCTCTCTGAAATGTTACGCTGTGAGTGGCGGTGCCGAGCTCTGCTTGTGCCTGAGAGTAACTGCTGCTGGTTATTTGTGTTTCCTCTTCGCATTTTGAAAACAGTATGTGTGGGAACAATTTTAGTTCCCTAAAGTAACATTAAAAAGTCTGAACAGCCTAAGGATTCTGTGTTTACAAGCAATTTAATATCACAATAGTACATAAGGCTCCTCTTAAATAAAACATTGGCAGTTCTTGACGTCAGACTTGAGGATCTGTGCTGGTATGCTGAGTATAAAATAAAAAGGTGTGAATATCTGCGTGATTCATTTGGATTTGATATGAACCAAGCATTTCTAGTTAGGATTGGTTGATTCAAGCCACCCAACTGCCTGGGACTTCCATTCAATATCAAGTGGTTTTTAAATTCTGCTTCCTATCTCCCAAACAAATACTCTTCCACAAGTATCAGAAGACTTCTAAAAGCAGTAAGAGAATTAATAAAATTTCTATGGTGGTTTCTGAAGGCTACCTTTGAAGCAGTTGGAATTTCAAAAGTGGATTGAAAATTTAAAACTTTTAATACAGTTGATCACTGATTTCTAGAATAATACTTCACAGATGGGAAAGATCCTAAAGCCCTTTTTATATCTTCATAAATTAGCTTGGGTGTTAATATTGTCAGAAGTGTGTGTTTCTCTTTGATGTGCTGACATAGATAATGTGCTAATATTAGGGAAAGAGATGGTACTATCAGTATTGCATCTTAATTTTTCTAGTAGTTTAAGTAGAAGCATATTATTTCACTATTCCTCTATAAAAACATAATTCATAATACTTAGAAAAACATCCATGTCTAGTTATACTTGCACAAAAAAACTGCCTCTCTAGATTAAATTTATTTAATGTAGGTTGTACATAGAAATTTGACATTACCTGGTACTACATGAGGAAATTCTTCAGTGGAAGCTTTTGCAGAGGCTTATTCAACTGAGTTGCGAACACTGAATTGCATTTTGCCCTGTCTTTTTGACTCCTGTTGCAGACAGTCTACACAGTCTTCTGTGACCTGTTACCACTTGCAACAAGTGTAGCTTAAAACCTGAACACCTGAACTCACAGAATCGTATTTGCTCTGTAATCTACATTCAGCCCCTTGGGCAATACAGTGGGTTAGTCTCACTCTACAGAGTGATAATCTGAAGAATGTATAGAGAGATACCCAGGCATCTCAGAGATCTTTAAAATCAGTTCTAAGTTGATGTCAATTTAAAGGTCAGCCCTTTGGGTTATTTCTAGCATGCCTACAAAAAATGTCACTTGTGGAGAGCATATAGGAAGTGGAGCACCTTCCAATCAGCTTAACCATAGGTTGCTTTTATGAAATCAGTTTGCCTTTTAAAGGCTTCTTTGAGTAAAATACAACCTCTTTACTTTGGATAAGAAAAAGATCCTGAATGCTGGTCTTCTCTGCTAAATGACAGTCAATGAAGAGATGAGATGGAAGAAAAGAGGTACTGAGGATGCAGAGCTCTACCATTGTGCTTCCCAAAGAATATTTAAGCATTGACAAAACATGAAACTTTCTTCCTTTTTCCCTCCGGTATCCAGTAGCTGTTGTTGTTGGGGGTGGGGGGATGGTGTTTGGCTTTGGGTTTTTGGGTGGATTTTTTGTTTGTTTATTTTTTAAGGGAGAACAGCAGCACTTAATGGAGATGCTGCAATGTTTTGTCTGGTGTGCTGATGACATAAAGTTCCTTTTATTCTCCTCCAGGTGTTTATTACAAGATTATGGGGAACGATGCACTGGCCTAGGTGTTTTGTTTTAGTCCTGTTTCTGTATATAAACTACTTCTGGGAAAGTTGCTGGTTAGAGAGTATTAAATGTGTTTCCTTACCCAGCTTTTTGGTGCAATTTAAATTAAGTAAACAAAACACTTTGTTAGCAAACTGGAACAGTGGAAAAAGCTTTCTTGCATCAGCAAGAAAATGGATGTGAAATTGAAAGTCAGACATTGCTGGTTGGTTTCCTTAGTAAGACTGGAAATTATCAGTTGATATTGTTAGAGCCCTACAAGAAGTAAACTGTACAATCTGAAAATACTGAATTATTCTTCAAAATGTATTGTCAAATCAAAGAATGTGTGGAAACCTGCTCTAGGCTTATAGGTGCATTCAAAAAGGGGCAGATGTAAGCATTCACGGGTTACTCTGCTCCAGGTTCCTGGTGATGCATCAGGCCTAAGCTTGCCAGGTTTTGAAGAAATAAGCTGCTGATAGAAAGATGTAAAACTACTACATACCACTGTTGTTAAAAATCATATGATTTATTCTTAGCTACATGTTTTAAACTGATACTTGTTTGCAGAATAAACTATGGTTGGAGTCCTATGATATGAATTCTTTGGAATAAATGTAGTGTAAAATGTATTGCTATCTCTCCATTGTAACTGTGTAACCCAGAATAACTTTTCAATAAAAAAATGTATGGTTTTGTATATTTTCATTCAAGCCTAGCTTTCTCATGAAAAATGGGTAGGCAGGGTTTTTTCTGGCCCATTTACCTGTTCTTGATGGGACTGCAGTCACTAAAAAATACTAGCAAAATATGAAAGAAAGGTATAGAGGTGTTGGAGAAATTTCTGCAACTTGTGTCTGTGCTTAGCTCCAGACCATCTACAGCAGGTGCTACTCTCATGTCAGAGAAAATATGGGCAGTGGACCCAGAAAGTAAGATGGAAACATTTGAGTTTACGTTTTGCTAGTCTTGTGCACAGAATAACACTTCAACTCACCCTCTTGAGGTTCCTTCACTAATACAGTATTGGTCTGGGTTTTTTGACTGTAAACTTGATGGACAAAACCACCTGACTGAGCCCTGGTATCAGGTGTACTGAATCTAGCTATCAGGGGGGTGGAAGTTGATGAGTTGCTGGTGTGCTCAGTGCTATAATGACAAGCTCTAATACGCTTTAGGGATGTGTCACCTTAACTATTGGTGCCCCATAACTATTTGTGTTTATACTGCAGGTAAACAGAGTACTTGTGTAAGTGAAACTTGAGACTGAGCCTCACTACAACTTGTGTAAAGCTATTTGACAAAATAGCTTAAAACCATATAGCTTATGTGCCAAAAACATAAATGTTCTGCCCTGAGCTTCATACAGGCTCCTGGAGCCCACTTGGTAGAAACATTTCTGTCCTGTTCTTTGCTGTTATCCACAGGTGAGCTGGCAAGGCTGAATGCTGAGTACGTAGATGTGTGCTACATTTAACAAATGAGCTGCTGTGTTCACATTCTTTGTCAAGAACTGGAATTCTTGGCTCCTTTTTTCTTACTGTCAGGATTATGTGAAGTCCCTGTGAATGCCCACGTGAATTATTTGTGTTAGGGTGAATTTCATGAAACAATCCTCCTGTATTGCAAACGTGCACATGTGTGTGTTAAGAGATCTGCACCCCAGCTTTGTCTGTACTATACAGCATGGGCATGCAGATACATTTTATTTCTGTGTTTGGGGTGAAATATTAGGGGTGCTGCTGTGAAAAAAAAATGATAAACTTGATTCAGTAAGCACCTTGTCTTGCTAGGCTTCTATGTATCTACTCCTAAAAAACCCCCCAAAATCAGTTGTGAGTCAGGGTGTTTTGGGTTGGGCTTTTTGTTTATTTTTTAAGTCACTGTGGTTTTGTGGTTTCACTGTTTTCTCACTTCTGGTTCTATTCCTTGTGAATCATCAGATTATTGGGAGGAGGGTGGTGTAGAGCAAGAGAATTTATAATAGCAGCTTGTTCAGTTTCTGTGTTTCATGCCTCCAAGTTGGATCATGTGATTGTCTCTGGCTTTCAGAGGGCTGCTTGGACTAGCAAAGATAGGCAGTGAAAGGGCCAAGAACCTGTTTTATAAAAGTGTCACTAATTTAGGGAGCATAGATATTTTAAAGTTCTGGATTTAATACTTCCATGAATCTTGGTAGTGCATGAAGGCCATGGAGAGTGAAATGTGACATGAATATTCTGAGGTCACTAGATGTTATTCCTCATTTTAAGTAAATATTGGAAAGAAAGAAAGAATGTTAATGTTTACCTACTGCACCTGTTATAATAATAATAATAAAGTAAAAAATGTTTTGATACAAATTTATGAAGCTACATGTGAAATCAGAATTTATGTGAACTGTTTGTGTGCTGAAGAAGTTCAGATCTGCTTCACACAGCTCTCTCTTGTTTCCCTCATGGCTTCCCACAAGTTCTTATGGAGTTCACATAATTCTAGTGATTTTGTGCTGGCATTCTCTACATCTTCCATGGGTCTACTTCCATTTAGGTATTTTAAGCAGAGAAATACTTTTTGAAAAGGAGACAGGGTTCAGTTTTTATCCAGAATATGATCAGGATATGATTGAAGGTACTGAATGGAATTTTGCCCAACT